>CAJNIZ010002180.1:49632-115002 GCA_905231905.1 Symbiodinium pilosum | reverse complement strand
CCGCAATAAGGATCAGAGTATTTTGGGGTCAATATGGGGGTTCCCCTATGTAGGGAAATTATCATATTTCACGTAGCTTCGAACGGACTCTGGCGGGGTGGGGTGATGTGGTGTACATCGTGCATCAACTCCAGTTATGCCATGTCACATGGGTTGTTCTCTAAATTATGCGCCCCTTTAGGTCATAGATTCTATTACAGCACCTTTAGGGGCAAAAAATGGGAGCCTAATCTCGGGAGCTACCCACATAGTGTCATCTGTGGCCAAGGCCATGCCGCTGCGTCTTATGGCAAAACAAACCTATTCTATGCGATGGCTTTCCAGACATGAATGTAGCACTTCATGGGTTTCCCAGGCTATACGTAGTCTTGACAGCATTTGAGGGGTTTCTCCATGTTGGGCGCCATTCCCCTACATTCCGCTGTTTCAGAAGAGTTTCTCGAGGCAGCAGGTGCTGGCAACACTCAGTCGCCAGCATCTCAGACAGTGGTGTCAGTGGTGTTACACAGGTTCGGCTGAAAGATTTTGGGTGGCAGACTTAAAGTTGGGGTGTGGGGTGAAATCCTTGATGCTGAAAGCCTTCTTGGCACTTACAGGTTGGTTGCTAAGTTCGCCGAATTGGTTGCATGGGCTCCACCTGGCAGGGCGCACTGTGTCAGAGTGAAGTGTGCAGGGTCTAACATTTTGGCATTGAGGTTGCAAAGAATGCCGGCATCCCGCTGGTCCCGCGGTTGATTGAAGTAATGTTGGACGTACCGCCTTTCTGACAGGTTCCCTGAACTTACCTAGTACAACACAGGTCCACAGGATTAGGCTTCTTTTATGAGACACGTCCGTGCGGCTGCTTCATATATGAGATCAGTAAAACCACCGTTTGGCAGACCAAGACCGCACAAAGTGAATGCACGCCACTAACTGGTGAAGCATCGAGAGATTCTTTTGACGACTCTTCTCCAGCAAGTTCTGCAGCCTCTGCAGCTTCAGCCGCTTGTGGCTAGGTCACTATGACTATGGACGGGTTTATGTATGATGGAGAATATTATTGAACTGACGCATTCACCCCTCACCCCTGCTTGCACAAGGCGCCTGTTGCATCAGCAAGAAGTATTCATCCGTGCATGTGATGTTCAGCTCTCTCTCCTCTCACCTTCTCTCCCTATCCTTCCTTTTAGAGGTCTCAGTGCAAGCTGTTGGTGCTTGGGCTTTGTGAGCTTCAAAAGGTTCATGTATGTTCAAGGCCTGCAGCTTGCGTTCAACGTGCCAGGTGACGGCTGTCGGTGCTTTCTAAAGCTTGTTCGTTGCAGTCTTCATTGCAATTTCGACAGCTACTCTACCTGCTGGGAGCTCTTACCTTACTACCCTACGCGCTGAGCAGTGATACAAAATGTCTAAATCTCCTCAAGAAAGGCATCGAAGCCGCAGAGAAGCGCGCTGATGAGTATGCCTCCGTTCTGGAGGAGGCCATCAGTACTTCGTTGTGGTCGCAGAAGTAACAGAAGAAGCTGAAAGGCAGTAACAGTCATCAACAGTAGTACAGCAGTAGGGTGTATTGGCGGTCAGGGTGCTCATCCTCTTGGTTTGCATGGTGAAATCCTTCATGACTGACACGCGAAATGTATTTTGGAGACCTGTCAGGCTAGTACAGCAGCATCCTTGATTCACCTCCGTCTTGACATGTCCGAGAGGGAAGTATCCTATTGTTGTTCTTCACATCTTCCTGCCATCTGATATCTTGCGACAAGCGCTTACGCTGGTGTCACTTTCCTCCATGTCCTGGACGTGAAGCTCCTAAACTCAACAAGCATGCGTTGGCGCACGTTGGCGCGATGGGCTTAGCTTTGCATGCGCAGGTCCTAGCTGGCATTGGAAACATTTGTTTAAAGTGACTAGCCACATGCTGTGCCAGCCTATGGCCAGGCTTCTGCATTGCTCACCAGAGAGGGTGCTGATTCCTACAAGGGTGTGTCATTTGCATGATACTTCCGTGTTCAAAATACATCCATATGGTAGTTTCCCAAAATTAAGGTGCCCCAATATAGACCCCAATATACTATGGTCCTTATTATAGGGACCCCAAAAAGGTACCCCTAATTTTGGGAACCCCCACATACTGTGCAGCTGTCACTTGTCACCCCAGGCCCCGGCTCGGCTCAGAAAGCTTTAAAGCGTCAAAGAATCAGTTTTAGAGTTATATTGGGGTTATATTGGGGTTATATTGGGGTTATTTTGGGGATAAATTTGGATAATGGAAAAGAAAATGGAAACTACTATTTATGGTTCAATCAAAAGTCTTTAGCTTTGGTTTCCCACGCCAGTCTGGCATATTTATAGAGCTGATATAACGCAACAAGGACCCTATCCCAGTTTTCACGCATGCGCCGCCTGCGAGGCACAGACGGCTCTGGAGCATTCAGCTCAGTTTTGTATGGGAGTTTCTTGCGGGTGTTTTGAGAGGGTGCGCTTAATGCTCACGATCATCCTTGTAAGTGCAGCGGCCGTGCCCTTTTCGTGACAGCATCTGTGAGATTTCACCTTCAACGAGCCCGTGGCAGCTGACGGAAGTTACTAGTGGGGTCTCCTCTCAGTGAAGCAGAAACTTGCCTGGGTGAGGCATACACAAATCACTTCAAATTACCAAAAGCATTTCAGCACTCACTCATGTCACCCTTTGTAATTAATATACACTTATATTTTCCCCGCAACAAATTGATGGAACTCCAAGACAGGTCCAACAAACATTACTCTCCATTGTGAAACGGCCCTATACGGGTCCCATGACTTTGAGAGGAAGCTGGTCACCGTGAATGCTCAGAAGTCTGTACTCCTCTGAATTCCCATGAGTCCCCGCGAAGCCCTCTCCAGCCAAGCCTTTAAGGAAGCTCTTTCACAAAATATGAAGCCCTGTAAGCCTCAAATCCGCAACCCCCAAGCCCTAAAAGCACTAAAGCGCAAACCCCAAAACCCTTAAAGGCGTAGAATCTAAACCCTAAACAGCAGTTTCCATGGTCTTTCCCATTTTCCATATATAACCCATCGGAACCCTTCCCAAAGGCTGGCCCAGGAGGCTGAGAGCTCCGGGGACGCCGAGGAATCTGGGATGCTCCGCGCCGAGGTCCACGGCTCAGAATTTGGAGGATGGTCCGGGATCGGGGTTTAGGATGTGAGGTGCAGGGCTTAGAGTTGAGAGGTTAGGACTTATGGCGCAAGGTGTATAGTTAGGGGTCTTGGGTTCAGGGTTTAGAGGCTTGCAGGGGGGTTATAAGGGTTGTTGGCATCCTGGCAGACTATCTCGTAAGGGCGTGCTTAATATTTTTCCGTGGAAGCTGAAAGTGAGTTGTGCAGAAGCATGCTGGTGAAAGCAGCTAGAAGCAACTTTCTGCACGTGGCTTAATTGTCCTTTGCTTGTGGCCTTTGCCAAGTTGAAGCACGTATGAGAAGCATGAGCTTAGCTTTGGCAGAGCTGTGACAACTTGTTGGCCCGCGACAAGTATGTAAATAACAGGGGAAGCACTCTTTCTCAGACGTCGCAGCAGTCCTTGCTACAGGCTTCAGCCGATCGCACTTTGTTGTCATTCGCCATATCTACTTAGGTCGAGGTTTGGAGGTTTCGGATGGAATTTTTGCCCGGGGCTTACGCCGCTAAATGCCGAAGCCAGGGTTTCTGGTGCAGGGTGCAAGGCTGGCCAAGTTGCAGGGTCATTCTGACTTGGAAAAGCAAATTGCTCAAATCTCCGCACCACAGGTCTATCACGCGGACAAAGGTCTTGCGGGTGATTGAGGGAGGTCTTCAGGAAACACGCTTTGAGTCCAAGCGTGCTGTAGGCTTCACACTCCTGAACCTTTATTCCCCGAAGCAAATGCAGGCTTTCGAGACCATCCAACAGTGGGGCGAGGACTTGACGCGAGCTGAGGTGTGGGCTTCGTCAGTGCTTGGATTCATTGTGCTCCATAGGGATTTACACGGATCTAGGGATTTGGAGGACGTGACACCAAACTTGTAGCCGAGTGGGCCAGAGTATGCAACGATAGGCTCACCAGTGGTGATCCAGAGCAAACCTCTCAAGACGCTAGCGAGTGAAGTGCAAAACGCCATGTCTCTGATCCTCAACATGAGTTCGGCATAAGGCCTGCGACTTTGCTTGCCAATCATCTTCTGCACACGGACAATGAAGGTTCCATTTCTGGGCCAAGATGTGCAAGGTAAAAGTTGAGCTTTACGCCATTTCGACTCATCTTAAGGGCCGTTGCTGGATCACTTGCGATCAGGTGGAGATGCTCATGGGAGGCCGCTACGACGCTTACAGCTGCCAGTCTGGATCTCAAAGAGAACTTTACTCTTGGCTTCTGGTTTACGTTTTGGGCTTGCGAAGAGCCAGGGGTTGTGTAGAGGCTTTCTGTCGGATCTTGACGTGGAGTCTTGGAGAGGTTCCAGCGAGCTTCCGGTAGATCAGCTTGTGGCATCTCAATTCATGACTGATTACTGTTCAATCATACAGCCTGCCAAGCCTGCAGTCAACCTACCTCAGCTCGTAGTGTATTCGTGGATCCGAGATGTACTCTATGGGGTAGATTTCTCAGGCAGTCGTAGTCTTCGGTGACATGCTTTTGCGTTTTCCGAACGAATCCAAGAACGGGATGGATAATCGTACGTGCGCATATTCAGGTGCGAAATCCTAAGACCGTGGCACCCGGGCACGAGATCCTACACACGAGAAATCAGAAGCATCTGTCCCTAGACCCAGAAACCCCGGAACCTTATACTCTAGCTTTCCCAAGCCAACAAAAGGGTCAACATCTTCGCCGGTGCTGGTGGCGACGAAGCCTGCGATTGGGTCTGTATGCTGGAGTGGGGAGCTCATGCTCAAGGTTTTAGCTTCTCATGGCGCAGGCTTTAGGGCCGCAGCGATTTGAGTTTATTACTGCACGGCTAGATCAGCCGCAGCCTGTCGTTCTTTCGTCTTTGACTTAGCAAGGCCTGCGCTGCCAAGGATGTAGCAGCGGCGTATGTCATGTAGACGTTTGAGAATTCGCTTCCCCCCGCCAAATATTCCAATACTGCCCACCAACATTAATACATCCACGGCCCGAGAACTCATTCAATATGAGGGGAAGGAAATTGTATAGGGCTCCCTTCATAAGCAGTCTAGAGCGGCTACAAATCAAGTGAAAATAAAACTGAAATCCGTGAAGATCTACTTAACATGAAATCTAAACGAAAGCAAGACACTACAAGTAAAATCAGTTAAGACCTAATCAACCACCATGTAAGGTTAGAAAAATGAACTCAGTTCAGAACCCCATAAATATCATAATCAGTTAAAAACCAGTCATAGCAACTAAAATTCCAATTGAACCAACCAAAATCGGAGTAGATTTAACAGTTGAACATGTTAGTTGCAATCCAAGATCTGAGCAAAACAAGTTGGAACCAACCTACAACCAATGACACCAATTCAGCTGTACAGTAGTCTAACCAATGCAAAATAACATTCAACCAAAGTCGACTTCAACGTACTTACAATGACAGTAAGGTCTGGTTAAAACCAGTTCGCAATCTAGTTAAGGTCAGTGAAATTTACTCTGACATCCAGCTCAAATCACTTAAGATCGGATTTTGACTTCGCATAAGCTTCTGCATACCAAGTAAAAAGAAACAGAAACAGCAAATCAAAGACATCCGCAAGGCATAATTGTTGGGCTCCTTCTCGGCCACGTTTAAAGGTGGTCTTGCCTTTTACAAAAAGGGCTCTTTAGGACTTCGACTCTAGAAGCATTGTAGGGAGTAGGGAATATTTCAGGTAGTACCACGAGTCTGCTCATGTTTGGCAAGATTGTTTCCTCTTTCAGCATAGTATACGAGACTCCTGAACACAAATATACTTATTCAGGCACCTCGAGCGCCAAAATGCCAAGATGTAGGCTGTGCGTAGCAGATAGCAAGTCGGTACGGCCGCCCAACCTGGATGGGAAAAAGTTGGTGACAGCTATATGGGGCTTTGCAACTATGAGGGTTTGGGGAAATGGGTTTTGGGCGAAAGGCGACAAAGCTTGCAAGGAGCATTTAAGATTCACATTCATGAAGCCGTAAATAGAGCCACATCCTATCCGCAGGTAGGACGCATGAAGCCCAACGCCGCATACCAGAAACCTCAACGGCACTGAAAGCCCCAACAGATACACACCATTACACTCACGAACCCTAGCACCAAAGCCGAGACACTCCCTAGGCGCATGTACACCAACTACGCCCAGCAGAAGGGCTGGAAGTGCCGACGGCTGGATGCCACCGAGGGCGATGCCATCGGCTTGAAGAGCCTGGTGCCCGGGAAGCGGGCTAAAGGCTTGAGGGCTTTGTCTGGCTTCTTCTGCAAAGAGGCTTGAGATAGTGCATTTCAGATTTTGGCGAAACCCAATTCTGGCATGATAGCTTCGTAGTCGTGAATGCTATGGTTTGCAGCGGCCTCCAAGGCTGGCTAGGACTGATGGCCGTGGCAGTGAGATTCATATTTCATCCCGCTATTGCGCATCTTGATGCAGACTATGGCAATGATAGTACTGCTGCTGTAATGATGGGATGAGGATGTCAATGATGGCAATTCCTGCACGAAGCTGGTTCGGTTTTTTATGCTCAGAAGCTCCTAAGCAGCGTTCAAGGGCGGCTGGTTTGGCCCAGCCCGGAATGGGTCCCTTGGAAACGATGCGAATGACATTGGTACAAGTCCTAGGGGTCTTCGCGAACCTGACCAAGCAAAATGCAGCTCCACTCGATTCATCTTGCAAACTCTGCATTTGGAATCTGCCAATCATCAAGTAATACCATGCGCTGAACAAGCTAGACCCGAGCTCGTGCTCCTGGTCAGGAGGGAACACAAATCATGAGGTGCATAGGGCTACACTTGCTCATGCAGTTACTCAGTTGCTACAGTGATTTCCACTACCACTGTTCCTTCATACCCTGCAGTTGTATCATGTACCCTAAGCCCTACTAGCTGTTCCTTCATACCCTGCAGTTGTATCATGTACCCTAAGCCCTACTAGTACTCCCCATAAACCCTAAACCCTAAACAGTAGCTTCCATCTTTCCATTCTCTCTATATATCCCTTAAATACCCCGATATATAACCATATATCCCCATATATCTATCCGTAAACCCCAAACCCCGGATGTTTCTGAGCTGCATTCGAGGTGTAGACTTCGAGGTGGCCGGCCGGGAGCTCTTTGCGAGAGGGTTCTACTCCAAGAGCTTGCGGAAGGCTTCATATTTTCTTGGAACTGGTGTCAGAAAGGTGTGTGCACATGTATGTATATATATATATATGTATATGTATACATATATGTAGAGACATTATGAACATATGTACAACTTGTAGTCATTTGTAAATATATGGATATGCATATGTCGGGACGACCCCTCTGACCCACCGACCCCGGCCATGGTAAGCACCGCTAAAAAGTAAGTATTTTTGAGCACCTTGCTTTGAGCATGCTGGTTTTGGGAAAGGTTGCCATGCTTTTCTCAGAAGAAATCTTTTTTCAGGAAAAGATGGGATTTGAAGGAACGTAAGTAAAAGATTTGTTTTTCCGAAGGGATGCTACTGGAAAATATTCGCTTCTCTGGAATCAGTTGGTTTTCATGAAGAACTTTGTCTCTTCCTCGGCAAAAATAAAGCAAAGCAAAACATCACAACTCAGAAGCTACAGTGGCTGTAAACATAAGATGTGCGTTTGGTTTCTCCTCTGCAAAGGCCGTTTTTCCCATGAAAAACATTTTTGCCCAGGGTAAACAGAGTTTGCGTCAAGGAATGGGCCTCAAATCCAGTAGCGTGTCCAGTTCTTGCACAGAACACATACCTGGAGTTTTTGACAGGGTCGTAAAGATGTATAGGGCTTGTTCCTACGTTTATGCATTCACTGAAATCCTGCCTCTTGGGTTGTGTACTCATTGGGAGCCTTTTGTAGAGCCCATCATCCAGGGACCGCTCTGTCCAGGAGAACCACTGCTGAGGTGAGTATGCCTTTGGAATGCTCCAGCGCGAGACGGGGACGCACAGGCATGGGCCTCTGCAGCATCGATTGCCATTACCAAGCCAGGAATACGAAGGCACATTCTCCTTCCCTCTATCTTGCATCCTTTGCCAGGAAGACGTCCCCAAACTCACATGGAAAACTGTTGTCATCTGCTTGCTTGACTTCCACAGAAGGTTTGCAGCGCTGGCAAAACACATCAGGATCCAGATGCACAGCCCCTTTGAGAGCATGCGCCAGCTGTTATTATTGAAGCGCGCTGTCCGTTAAGTGCCACTGATTAGGATTCATTGCGTGCCAGGTTTTCCTGCTTGTTTTCTTCATACCTAAACCAACCAACTCAAGCTTCAGCAATGAAGCCGGCCAAGCCTTGCCAAAGCAGACGCCCAATCCTGAAACATGAATCGTCCCAGTTCGTGAGATCATGCAGAGCAAAACGAGACTTGCACTTTCCACTTTCCAAGGCGTCGAACCCAAGATCCGAATGTGCTTTATGTTGCATCTAAGTCAATCTAAGTAGGGGGTGCAATGAGAACCTCAGCAAAACAACGCGAACAACAAAACACCGCCACAACAGAAGAAACTTGCGTTCGCAAGAGCGTTACAAAAGCGGTCTTTAGCTGATATTTGATTATGCGAGCTAAAACAAATACTCCTGCGCAAGGCATATCAGCTTGTGACTGTTCCCTAAAGCCTAAACGGTGCTTCAACATCTTTGCGTCTGGAGCATTCCCGGCACGGAATTGGGTTTGATGAGGGTGTACATGTCCAAAGAACCTGAGGCTTGTGCGCATCTGGAATGGGAAGAGGCAGACCACCTTTGCGGGTGTGGAGGCCATGGCTGGGCCCATAAGTAAGACACCATGAATTAGGGTTGGGGTCATAAAGGGGTAATGGAAAAGAACATGGAAACTACTCTTGCATTGAACGGATTGGTGACTTGTTGGGATGGTTGATGTTTAATGAACTTTGGAGAGCTCTTCTTGCCAAAGTCCAACGCTGTGTAAGCTGTTTGGGGTGCACAGTAGGATGTGGTGGGAATCTAGTCACGGAAAGCTGACAAGCTGAACTGGCCCCAGTTTTGAGTCATGAAATTCTCGAGGGTGGTCGTTTCATGTCGCTCTTCTCAAGCCCCGCTATGGCCTATGGCCTCATTTTGATTCCCTCACGGCAGCAACTGTGCCGTGAAAGGAATTTGTGGGGCTGCCAGACCTGTGCCAGACCAATGCAAGGTGTTCCTGTCAGCAGCGACTTCATGATTGGTAAGCGTCACCCGTAAGGGCCATGTGGACAAAGCTTCGTAGCGGCATGTTGAGCGGTGAAATGCCTAGGAAGGTGTCACTGCTGCACATGGAGGGCAATTCCCCGGGCCCAAGAGCCAGAAATTTGAGAATCGGATTGGGTATTCGTGAGCATTGTTGAACATTGCCCCGCCAGGCTAAGAACCGTACATACTGTTGGAGTGAGAGTCTCATTTTGTCACCCGCCGATGTAAAAATCAAGGACCGACTGGACCCCAGAGATCACATCAGCGTAATAAGGAGATGAGGGAAAGAAAAATGGAAACTGCTATAGGGTTCAGGGTTTGGGGTTTCGGGTTGGGGTTATATTGGGATACTTAATGGAAAAGAAAAATGGAAACTACTGTTGCATATTGGGGTTATTTTGGGATAATGGAAAAGAGAATGAAAGCTCCTAGTGCGACTGCTCCAGGACCGTTTTGCATGGGCAGCATGCTTTGTCATACTACACCGCACTGTCTCCACCACGTTGTTTCATTCCACTATTAATTTATCTACCTTGCTAGAATGTCCATTTTAGGTCATTACACTCTGCACTATCTTCCCGTATTTCTACCCTTTTTCCAAGACCGTTGCCTGAAGATTGCATGTGGGCCAGTATGCCAGGTGGTTCCCATGCTTGCCGACGATGCAGTCAGTGACATGGACATCGATGCCAAGGATCTCACGAGCGACCGGCATGCTTGTACGTCTTACTGGCTCTTCGTATGAAATACGTATACAATCGCCATTTTCCCAAACCCCCTACTAAGAATCAGTATGACGTTGTTGTGGAATTCCATTGGCCGACTACTGTATTGGTTTTGATCGGCATTGTTGGGGGAGCTCCATGTAGTCTCGAGGTTGCCGCCTGCTGCATGTTACAGAGCAGGGAGAGGCATTGAAAATGATTGAATAGAACCTCGCCTGATGCAGCACCCAGACAATGTTTGGCGTAGGCTGCCCAGAAATCAGGTGGGATACCTTCAGATCCGGTGGCAAAGGCGGCCAGAATGTCAACAAAGTGGAGACAGGCGGGGCTCTCCTGTATCAAAGTCAGGGGCTTCTGTAAAGGCTGGGCCACTTTTTGCAATCACCTGCAAAAGCGACCGCAATATCATTGTCATTTGACGAGGGCCCAAGCTGATTTAGTATTATATTGCATGCGACATGCATAGGCTTGCCGGAACAATCTACCTTCGCTTGCTTTGTTACGACTATCAGTGGTCAGTAGCAGCGGCCCCTCCATCTGCTGTTGTATGGTAGTCTCCTTTTGTTCCCTTGTTACCGATGATGCTCGATCGTAACTTCCATCATGCTAGAGTGCGAAAACGATGTGAGAGGCGAAGAAGCCTGAAGCCTCCGAGCCCAGTCCAAGCAACTTCCCCGCTCTCCCTCCAGGCGTCCGTGTGACACATGTGCCGCCGAGCGCCGAGCGATCACGGCGGGGGGTGGGGATTTTGAATCAGAGTGTTCAACAGTTAAACTTGAAATCTAACCCGAAGCCTAAACCCTGAACCTCCAAGGACGGGAATCGCCGTGCGATGCACAGAGGAGCGCAGCCAGCTGTCAAATCGAAGCAAGGCCATCTCAGGGGTTTCAGGATTTGGAGATGAGTGCAGTAATGTGCAGTAGGGGATTAGGGTCCATGCATGGTTCGTGGAAGGGCTTGGGAACCGTAATTAGCAAGGTTGGGAGTTCAGGGAGTTGGTTGGAGGATGTTCAAGGGCAACCATGGAAACAGGTGAAGCAGGAGATTAGGAGCTCCGGGGTCTGGATTCCCGGTGACCTGAAACAACAAACTGTGTGGTTGGTTCGCGGTTCCAGTCTTGGATTGAGAGTTGAAACATGAGGGGGCAGCTTTTAGCAGAGGAAAATGGTCTGTGGAAGCAACAAGGACTACAACTATTCAACTATACAAAAATCTGAGTTTCACGGTTCTCAAATATGTCTGCACTCAATTGCCGGGCGTTGTGCTGTTGTAAAGAACCAGGGCACAGCATGGCATCGCGTCGTGCAGCTACAAACTGGGCTAGCACACACATCCCTTAACATCTTCCAACTGTGGACCGGGTCCCCTACACTGCGCCCTATACTTTTTAGGCTAACTGCCCTTCAAAGAAAAAGTTGCTTGTTTACGGCAATTGTGGTACATATCAGGGCTGCAAGATCCAGAGCCATCAGTTCTAGCAGACGGTGTCAGATTGTGCATGGAGCCCAAAATCTAGCGCAGCCAGTGGAGGCATCTAGTTCCTCATGTAGATTTAACCTGCGAACGCTATATGCCACCTGGTGCAGGCGCTGCTGCAGCTGAAGGCTAAGCTGATGCTCATCAAGGCTCAGCTTTCCTTGTTGGGTTCAGGATTCAGGGCTGCGGGTTTCCAGGCCAGGGGCTGGGTTCTATGTGGACCATGCAGGATTCTGCTGGCTCTACTATTTATACCAGTTGCAGAGAGATGAGCCGGAGGATTCAAGACGATCGTCCAGACTTGATCGCGTATTTTAGATCCTGAACTGACAAAAGATCCCTTCATTTGGATGCTGCGCTGGTGCAACCCTCCATCACTAACTCTGGTTAGTGGCCTTGTGTACTGAGGCTATCGATTTTTGTGATTTGTAGGTGGGTCGCGCGAAGACTACAAGGGGCTCTGCAGCAGTTTACCTTTGAGGGCCTGGAGTTGCCACAAGCAGGAGCAGCGGCGGCAGAAGCAGCAAGGGGAGAAGTACGAGAAGAAGTGGTCATGTGTTGTGGTTGCAGTAGTCCTCGGAACAGTGCTAAGGCCAAAAGAAACTCCATGTTGAAGAAGCTCTCATGCCAGCTTCTCGCTCACATGCATGCCTGTAGAGTTGGGACCGGGCCAGTGGTTTCTTGGACTTCTGAGGCTCCGAGCTTAAAAATGACAGTTTTCATAAATGGAGCAACGCGGCACAGGCTGCCAATTCAATATTTTCCCCGCAGCTGCAAGTACATGTTCGCTAAGCCGTTAGGTGACCAGTATTTTGATTTCAAGTTAGCTACATGGTCACGGCAACACATCTCTGCCCGACCTGATCACGGAAAATTGCAATGCATGGCAATGATGCAACTTGCGCATCGGATCCATGCTGAAGATCTCAGGGTATAGTATAGACAGGATTGCTTTAGAAATTGAAATTCCTCCGATTTGGACGCCTTTTTGAAAGGGGTGTCTCCAGTGAATTATTGAGAACCCCCAGAGTGCTGCAGGAGCAGCAGCGGGTTGAGGAGCTCAAGGAAATTCGCGGAGACCTGGTCTCTGCGCAGCACCAGCCCTACAGGGAACAGGGCTTTAACTCATGCTTTAGGGTTGGGACTTGTTAGGATTTAGGGTTGAAGGTTGAGGGTTGCGACTTGTAAGGTTACACATAGCAGGGCTGGGGATTAGGGTTCTAAAGTCTAGGGTCAGGAGAAGAACCCACTGATCTCGAGAATCCACTTGACCATCGTGAAGTAGCACTGGGCTATAGCAAGGTCACTACCTTACCCCAACCCTTGCTAATGACTGTGTGGCTAAAGCGATGTTGTTCTGCTTCCTGTTTATGTTCATTTCTGATTTATTGGGATGCTGTTCCTGCTGTTCTTCCAACCAATCATCTTCAAAACCTGTTTCGCACATGAATATGCTGATTCGTGTTCGACCCTGCAGTTCGATTGCATTCAGGAATCTGGTTGAAGGTGATGCGGCCTGTCTACTGCACCAGCTAAATGTGCCAACAGCTGTGCTCCATACGGGCGACGTTCAAACGCTGTCAAGTTGGTTTTGGGGTCCTGGACATGCGGCATTCATGTCATCCTGCTTGTTTGTGATTTACGCGTAGGGAGTATTGAGTTTCAGGCTTTGTCCGAGCTTTCGGGGGTGCAGGCTTGCGGGTGAGTGGTTGGGCTTTTGGACTGGCGTAGCGTTCTGGCCCCAGGAGGTTGTTCGGGCAGAGGTGGTCATTGCATTTTATGCTGGGTGACATATGTCCGAAACAAAACTTTGGTAAAACATACAGTAGTGACTTCGAGCATCCCCCCCCCCAAAACTGTAGTTGTCCAGCACTTAGAGTTGTTGGCCGTTTCTGGGCAACCTTACTCAGCCTATCTCCTGGGAGATAGAAAGTTTCAGCTTGTTAAAGCTTACATAGCATGCCTTACAAATGTTATAATGCCTGCATAGGGCCCGTTTAAAGAGGTTATACAGGCTAGAAGGGTCCTGTGATTCCTGGGTTATGAGGCCTACAGGTTATAAGGACTCTATAGGGTCTCTGATAAAGCTTGCAGGGATACTGCGGGTTTGGTTCCCGCAGGGATATGTGGGGGTTGGGCACTGCAAGGATGCGCTGCTGTCTGACACTGTAGGGATACTCTGCGGTTCATGGGTTGGAGAACATAGACTTCTGTGAGGGTGGGCAACAAAGAGATTTTTGGTGGGGGCCTTGCAATCAGGACCAAAATGTTTTCATGTCTTTTCAGAAGCCGAATAGGGGACCTCCATAATTCCGAGCAGCGCCCAAATCCTGAACCCTGAGAACCTATGGCCAAGGTGGGGAGCCCAGGCTGGGATGTGCTCCCTTGTTGATGTTCATGTTTTGAGGGCATTTTGTGAAGGGTCAGTTGCGGATGGTTGGATTTGGGGGCTTTGTGCCACACAACAATGCTCTAAAGATGGTCAGGCTCTAATATCTATAGCTTTTTTTGCGGTTTACATGATTTTCAATGATTCTTGCACATGGATAGGGACTCCGCGCAGGGTATGGCGACAGCATGACTCGCCAAATTAACAGTCCCGGACAGGACGTCCGAAAGCATTCTGGGATCGCAATTGCCTTGTGTTGGTTTGGCGGCGTTTGGGGCCGAGAACGTGTTTGGCCTACAGAGAACTAGCAGGCAGGTCAAGGTTTCTTTTTGTCTGCCAGGTGCGGAATTATGTGCTGCAGCCGTACACCATGGTTAAGGCGCCGATGCTCATATTGATGAGCCCACCAGTGCCAGAGCCTGTAGAAGGTCCACGCTCACCTGGCCTTCAAGAGCAGGGTATCCTCATCTCATGGAGGGTGACGATGCATGAGAGTCTCACAGCTTCGCAGACAATCCTGGTAGAAGCGAACGGCGTAGGTTCGCGTTGCACATGTGGAAGCCCTTAAAGAATTATGGCAGTGACACCTGGCCAGCAGCATGAAGAGCATCTGCCAGGTAGCAGGTTGTACTCAGGCTGCCCGCACTGCCATCGCCACCGCCACCGACGCACCAACAATTGCTGCTCCTAATGCTGGTTTTGCTGCTGGTTTTGCGGCTGCTGCAGCTGTCAGCTACATCTCAGTACAGCAGCCGCACTTCTGTGCTCACCGTTTCTGAGGTTGTCTGGTAAGTCTGGTATGCGTCTATTCAGTCCTTGCATCACTGCAAGTTGCTTCCCGCTTACACTCACAAACTTCCCCTTCCCTAACAAATTAGATGAATTGCCGATCTGATCTATGCAGTGGACCGAAGCTTGATGTTCAGAGAGATAGGTAACGTCGAAGTGGAGTGCTTGGAACGTTGAGGGGGAGGGCACTATCAAACGTCTTGCTTCAGGACGTTCGCTCCGGGCATGAACGCGGTGACGCAGACCGCGTGCTTGATGGGGTGACATTGCTGCAAATTTTGACAGGGATTATAGATTGTAGGGGTGCAAGGGGGCCCACGATGGTTCTGGGGTCGTTAGGACTTTTGCAGCTGCTTAGGGGGATTGAAAGATTGGTGATTGGGGTGTTTCTTCTGGGTCCTGGTGTGTAGAATCCACATGCCAAAGTATGCCTTCTCGGGCCGCTAAGCGTTTACTTTCCCGCGCCCCATGCATATGAAAATCTTCATGGCCTGGTACATCATTGTTAGGCGCCTGGACGCTCATAAGTTGCATGACTTCAGCACTTTCTGGCAGCCATAATGTCTGCCAAGAAACGGAAGCCTGCGAAGCCACAGCATTCGTGAATGGAGGTCAGCATGCCAGTCACCTCCACTGCTTGAAGGTTTTGAGGTTTTTCAGCCATCTGTCCAGCTATGCCAAGCCTGTACGGACTATTCCATATTTGAGGCAGGGGGGTTGTTTGTATTGTGGCAGGACTTGTGATTCTGGACCCCAAGCGCAGGCCTGAAACGCTAGGCGCCTAAGCCATGAGCTTGAACCCTTTACCGCAGTGGTCCCTTAGCCTCAGCTTACCTCCGCTCCCTTAGAAGTTCCTCAGCCACTCAAGGACCTGGACTCCCATGTGGATGCACTTCTGCGGATGCAGACGGAGAGCGAAAAGAGAGCTTCAGCAATGCTTACTTCTTGTGCAAGGAATGTCATGCTGCGGGGAGCAACCATGATGTCAGAAATAATGGGAGTAGGGTATGTGGCGCTTCTGTTTCCTTCGAGGCAGAAGGTGACACAAACACCTTGGAGAACTGAGGATGCGCCGCGTTGACAGTGAAGCACCGGTCACTACTTAGCCGAGCAAGTGAACCTCAATGTCCTATCTGCTGCCATGAAAGAGCCTCAAGAAGCCAGCATCGGAGTTGATGCCAATATTTAAAAACTTCAAGCCTTAGGAATCCTTGCAAACGAGTGCAGTAACCCGCCATGGCTCGTGCAAAGATGTCGTTCGTGCTGGCCGCAGCGGCTGCGGTGGCGCTTTGCCGCAGCGCGGCCTTTGTGGCTGCCCCCAAGGAGGTTGGATTCCATCTACAGACTATTCTCATCGCAGCTGTGCCAGAGTACGCAGGATTTAGTTTGCGTGTTTTGTACAGGTGAGATTGGGAAATCGTTGATAAGATCACTGAAAAGGGTGATGTGTTCTTTTATGAGCTCTACTGGGGATATGTAGTCAGATTTTTTAGCCGTTTGTTTCGGTGGGGCTCTGCTGTTGGAGGCCCATTTGAAAAGAGGAACATTGAAGTCTGACAGCCCATTATTCGATTTTCCCTGTACCTGCTAATCCCTTGCCATGAATTCTACTCCACGCTACAATTGTGTAGGCTTATATACTTACTTCAGCATGCCAGAGTGCTGGGCAATGTTCTTAGCCCAACGGTTAATAGCATCTCCTCCAACCGTATATCGTACATTGAGCAGACTCCTTTGTTGAGCTTTCACTCTTCAACCATGGCATGTGGTGCACACATGCCTTGCCATCTTTTTTTCGGACCAGCTAAAGCCCTCAAGTCCCTTGAACTCCAAACCACTACAGCCTATAGTTAGCCCCCAACCCTTACATGTAATAGTGGTATAATAGGAATATAAGAGGACCCTAATATATTCCTTATTATCCGTTATAGTCACTATTACACCAGTACCTCAATTGCAAACCTGAAGCTGTTGTGGCGCCAGGTGCCTCGCGCAGAGGTCCTGGTGCCAGCAGCTCTGGCGCCCATGATGCGTGGGCCCCGGTCGTTAATAAATCTCCACTATTCTGCCTTGTTGACTATTCGGAGGATCGGGCCATTTTCTTATCTGTTTTTGAAAGCCGGGCAGGGGAGGGGATAGGTAGGGTGCTGTTCTGGGTTTGGGTTTTAGAGGTTGGGGTTTTCTTTTTTTGCGTTTCGAGCTGCGCTCTGGGTCCATACAGGTAAAGGTTTCTCATAGGTGAAGCAAGGGGATGCGAGTGGGTATATTCCAACTTGGGATTCGCATCCCCAGATATCTGGTAACCAAGGAATACATTCTGAGCCACTTAAAGCATGCTTTTAACCTGATTGCAAACCGTGGTGCACATTCTTTTTAGCAAGGTTCTGAAGGAGTCCTGCCCCGAGTGCTCCAAGTAGCAGTGGCCCTTAATGTACTTTCAGTAAGCTATGTGAGCTATTCAGAGTGTGTGCCTAGGGCCCAGATTTGAGACATACACGTCTGGTCATGGCAACCCGGTATTGGCTTCCAAAATGGGGGCCAATAAAATTGAGAACCAGGCACGTGTGTTCGCTCAGGATTCTCGAGCCAGCCTGCGCCCAAAGGATGGAAGGTGACTTCAAAGCTCCGCAGCGTCTGGGCTCGCCGTAGGTTTTGGTGTTACATCTTCTTTACAAATCAACCTTAACCCTAGATTCCTAAACTATTGAGTTACACAAAAGGGCACTTCAGGTACAACGAAGCAGAGCCGACGTCCGACTTAAGCTACCTGCTCTTCTTCACTGCCGTCCCTGGGCGTTTAGAAAACAATACCATACTTGTTGCCTTACTCCTGTTGGGTAGTTCCTTAGTCTTTTTTTCTGGTTGTTGTTAGTTTTACAGGAAGCGCAAAAGACTAAGTCTTTTGCTACATTCTGAGAGGGGGATAGGTTAAATTCCATATACAGCCAGGTAAGAATATTCGTCTTTACGTGGCCTGCATATGTTTGGCTCAGGCACTACTCGTCTATGTGGGCAAGACTGCTTTCGATAAGACTGGAGCCAAGAGCCTGGGTGACGCGGTGAACAAGTGAGTGGATAGGTTTTCTCCTCAAACTAAGCATGGAGCCTCATCAAAAACCTGAGAGATTACTGTGCCTTCTTTCGCGAGGGGCTTCATGGAGCTCCATGGGTGTTCGGAGGAGAGTGCGGCTCCCAATCGGGAGTAAAGCAACATTTTCCTGGAGAACTGACTGTTAATCACTTAGCTTTACAAGAAGAACTGCTCAAGTGAAGTGGTTCTTGGCAGCATAGCGTGCCAGCTCCTCCAGATACCAGGCAGACCGGATGCAAAAAGTCAGATAAAACTCAGTACAACAGTGTCTTGGCAGGATGCAGGAGAATGGGTTTGGGTCGCCAACCCCATGGGACTCGCGTAAACAACTCAGACGTGTTGCGCACTTTTTCGGGAACAGACACCTACGGCATGCCCTCGTTTGTGTGCTATCAAACTCGTGCTGACATATGGACTGAACAGGCCAAGCCTGAAAACACGCCGCAGGCCTTCACAGATCACAGCTTGCAAGATACGGAAGCCAACACATGCAAGATCCAGACCCTGTGCCTCACAAGGCACTGCGGGCCGTCAGATTGGTTCTTGAGGGTAGGAGATGTAGGTGTTGTAGAGAATCATGTAAGTGTGGCGGCTGAGACAGTGACCAATATTTGGCCGTGAGGCCTTTAAGACTTCTTTGGAAACGCATGTTTTGGGTAGCGGCAGCGAGGGCATCAGAAGCCAGAGGCAGCTAGATCAACAGGACGTGGAGCACCATCAGTGGAAGATCAGCTATTGGCCTGTTGCTTCCTTTGCAGTTCCCTGACGCATCAAAATTCCTAGCAAGTAGGCCGCCTGAAAAAGAAGTACGGTACATGTAAGGACATCTGCGCCTAATGCGGGTGAACAGTTGCTTCCTGGAGCCTGTCTTTGTCTGCCTTGACAAGTGGACATTGCGCGACTCGCGGCCAGCTTTGCAGCCAGCTCTTCAAAGAAAGGGCTGGCCTGTCCGCGTAGGTTTGTGTCAGTCCATGAGTGGGAATTCCAGCAATGGCTCCAGCTGCGTCCGCCTCTCGGAGGAGATGCGTTGCAGCAGCTCTCAGCACTCCAACCCGGCTCCGCCATCCTCAACCAGCTCACAACACCAAATTGGAGTTTCCCAAAATTATGGGTACCTTTTTGGGGGTCCCCATAATAAGGATTATAGTATATTGAGGTCTATATTGGGGTCCCCTTATATTGGGAAATTACCAAATTGGAGCTCCAATGGACTGTTGATCCGACTTGTTGCAGCCAAGCCCCGTAGACCTTCAAATCGAAGAGCCAATGTATTCTCGTCATCATCCCTCTAGACTCTACTCGCAGATCTAGACCCGAATCTCCAAATCCCAACCATATACAACTTATATAAACTAAAAAGAAAACTAGCCCTGAATCCACATCCCTATTCCCTATTCCCAAAACCTTAAACCCTACGTCCCAACCCGGTCCAAAAGTCAAGTTGAGTCCTCTTTTCTCTTGCAGAAGGTCTGCGATATTCCTGTCGTCACCTCTGGCGACGTCCTTCCGCAGGTCTGGGCTGCAAAGGGGTTGCCCGAAAAATATTTCACTTTCAGGAGTTGGGTTTACCTAAACCCCAAAAGTATGTAAAATAATAGCCCTAAACCCCTAATAATAGCCATAAAGGCTATTATTTTACATACTTTTGGGGTCTAGGTAGGGTTTAGTAAAAGTCTGGGGATCGAGGTTTTCAGGGTTTGGAGCTCAGGGTTTGGGTTCAGGGCTTTGGATTCAGGATTTTGGGTTCAGGGTTTAGGAACTGCAGTGTGAGGAGGGGTTCCGCAGTCATGGTGCCGGCTTACTGATGCTGATTCCTGTTCTGTTTTACAGAGGGTTACGCGCTGTGTTCAAGGCTGCGAGATGTCTCAAAGACCCTGTAGGCTCTTTGGGCAGAAGTGATGTACTGGGCGGGTTTCCCCTGGATTAAATATTAAGGAAGCAGGAAACCTTCAAATAGATCATGTAGTAATGTAGAGTTCTAGGTAACTGTCATACAGCCGGCACCCACACACAAACACTTACATAGTGCGGTCTTCCCAAGCAGTCAGTGGATTGATGCAAGCCCCAGCTTCCACACAACATGTATGTTGCTACGTGGGTTGTTCTCAACTATGGGCCCCTTTTGGTTATAGATAAGTTTAGGAGTACCAAAACAAAACAGGACCCAAATTTTGGGAACTACCCACGTGGAGTGCCCAATAATCCAAAACCTGTACATCTGGTCAAAGAATTAAAGAGCAGCGGTGGCAAAAAAACTCGCTGCTCCCGCGACTTTCCGCCCTGTGGCTGACAGGGTCACGGAGCTATTACTTGGATTCAAACCCAACATCATGGCAATTCCCAAATAGCAAAACCCTGGACATGTTTAACCTAAATGTCCCTTCAGACAGCCTTGAGGCATGGGCCCTATGATGCCTTGCGCTCAACCTCCAAAGCCCAACTTGAGGTGACAGTCTTGAGCAGCTCACAACAGCCGAAATGGGAGGTATTCTTCGCCGTCCGGGGCTCATATGAGCTTTTAATACGAGGGTGTCCCAGCTTTGCAAACTCGTCCTCTGGTTGGGAGTTGGATGAGAACCCCAGCGGCGTATGGGTCGCAGCTCTCAGGGATGCTCAAGGTTCAGGCTGTTCCACGCGAGGGTTTCGGCTTCAGTGCTGTGCAGCCTAGGCTTTCCATCGGCTAGAAATTGGCTCGATGTCATGTTGATTTCATTTCGTCAGGATCATGGTAGGAGGGTTGTGGGTTTCGGGCTCACGGCTGCGAACTTAAGGTTGTAGCATGTATGCCTTGAGGTTTTGGCTATGGATGTGTGATATAATGTTCACTGGGTTTACTGTAGGGGTTCGGTTGTTTTGCTTTTGGGCTTTACAGTTTGGGCTTGCATGGGGTTTGGGCTTGCACGGGGCTGTTTTTGATGGCCTGCTTAGGAAGGAGCTTCGCTGCATGATCTCTACTTAGTCTTTGGGGGTACCTCTTGCTAGAAACCCCTTCTAATGCTCATACCTCTAGGACCTCTTGTGCTGTTTGAAAAGACTGCCTAAACCTCCAAAGCCTCATCCTTATACTGAATCTCATATGTGACATATACCCAAGAGATTTGGTCACCCCTGCCCCACCAGTCCTGTGACATCCTTTCTTTTCATCCGGAAGATCTCCTTGGGTAAGCTTCAGATACCCCAGGAGCGCGTGGTGTGGCCCTTTGTGGCGTTGATCTTCTGCTCGATTATTGTGTAGCTTGGCATTGCATTGCATAGGGTGTGGTGTCTAGTTTGGGGGTAAGGGCTTGGCGCATGCCAGCGCCTGTAAGCACCAAGGGTTCAAGGAGACTCTGAGATTCAGGTTTGCACTTAGTTTGTGCAATTGGTTCTCAAACTGGTACATACGAAGAGCACTCGTATGTGTATCCCAGGCAGTTCCTAACCCCTTGGCATGACGTAATGTTGACCTTTTACGAATAGACCCAGGCCTGCGCTCGCAACCCTGACAAGAGTAGAACTTGGTGCCAGCCCCTAAAACATCAGGTGGTAGAAACATCGCTATCAGTCGGGGTGAAGACACCAACAGTTACTAACCCCTTGGCTGAAACCAAAAATGATCAAACATGTAGATATTCATGTAGTAATCAAGCAGAGACAGGCAATACCTACAGTAGGCAGAAGTACCACAGAAAGAAGAGTCTCAAGCCCATGCTCAACGCTCAACACTAATAGCAACACCAGTGATACTGGCATTGGTACGTGCAATGAAGCTCAACATGGGTAGAAATCATCACAGTCAGTTCCCACTTTTTCACAAAGTGGAGACTCAAGATAGTCTGCCCTTGTAGTGCTTATGTGGTTGTAGGCTACCTTGCCCTGGAGCAAAGCTACCAGAAGATTGAAGATCCCAACACTTATTGTCCACCTACAATAACATGCCCAATGTATAGCTGCATGTCTGCGTAGATGTGTGTATACATAGATAGGTGTATGATTATTGTGACGTATTTTATGAGTCGGGGGTCTTTACTGGTTGCGGGTTGGGGTGCTTATCGCTGTAGAGGGAAAGGGGATACGACCATCGGCCCGCAGGAGGTGCATCAAGCCGATCTACATTCGTTTGAGGCGGAACAGCCGCAACTTCAGGCAAGCCTTCCTGCAGTCGGGTTTAGGGTTTATGCGTTGCGGCAAGGCTGTAGGTTGAGTTTGGATGGTTCAGAGGCTGAGGGAGTAGGATAGGGCTCAAGGATGTTGGGGTTTGCCGAGTTTTGGGGGCTTGGGGTTCAGCGCTGGTTGCTTGAGTCATTGTAGTTCATACAAGTGGTAGGGTTATCTTACANNNNAGATGCATATTCTCACCGGCTGATGGGTGATAACCCCGGCGCTAGTAGCGTTTTTCGGAGGTGTGCTTCGATAGCTCAGGGTGTTTGGTTTGCGGATGTATCTTTTCAGGCCTTGCAAGCCGTACGGGCTTTCAACTCTAAGTCCAAGTGTTGAGAGACTTCATGGTTTGAATGAAGGATCCTTGGCGTCATGCAAGAACTGTTATCCAAATTGGAAAGGCTCACGTCCGGTTGCCCTGAATGTCCCTTGTGCAGGTACTATCTTCTGGTCTATGTGTGGCACTCAGACATGTCAAGCCCAGACACGATGCGACGATTCCAGAGAGACCAACACAGCTAGCTTTGATAGTTTTCGGATGTTGGGAGCGGTGTCAGGAATCTTTCGGGATATGCACTACTCCTCTTTCTGAGTGGCCATCCATAGATCACGGCAATCTGCTTCGCGAAATTACGGTTGAGCTGTGGAATGTGACTGGTTGTTTAAGTTGCAATCCCTCATGTGCATGACGCAGAGCAGCGACAGGCATAATTCCAGAGGCGCAAGCAGCTCACAAACCAACATGACAACTCACGCCACATGCGCTCAATATTCCGCAATGCAGAAATCAGCCTCTAAACAGGATGCATCGCGTGGCCCACGTTTTCTTGTGGTCTAACCGTACCTCGCATAACCCGACCTCCATGGGCACGGTAAGCCGCCTAGCTGCAACTCCCACAGAATCGCTGGTCATGCCCGATCACGTTGCTTTGGTATCTCAAAGTGTTTGCGTCAAAGGGAGTGCGCTTGAATTCAGCTGACTTCTTCGCAGCTTCTTGTTTGTCAGCCTCAGTCCCAAATACTAATAGGGAAGTTGAAATTGTGCTTTGTGACTAGCTCGCGCTCACACTGAGCTTTGTAGCCGTAAAAACAGTTTCTATGGAGTTGCTCAAGAAACAGACCATTTTCGGCAATTAGAAGAGGATGCCACGGGATCCTGTAGTTTTCCTGATTAATTAAGTGCCGAAGAGTTCCAGCTTCCGACAGCGTAACCCCAAGGCCTTGCTCTAATCATTCAGGCTCGTAGAGAAGGCACTCCATTGGCCATTTCATTTTGCTTACAATTCTCCATGATTCTAGCTCGTTGGGCCACACATCCCCAGGACCGCTTGTCTTTGAATTCCAGTAGCTTAGATGAAGTCACCAAGGTCGGAACACCCGACAGACAGACGGCCCCTGGCCCCAGAGCTAACTTTGAGGAATCAGGAGTTTGCATGAGAGGTTCTGCGAATGAGAAGATATGGAGTAGCTTCGGTCCCCCGTTTAAAGGGCTTGTACTGTAGAGGTATGTACGACGTAGGGGATGTTGAGGGAGGAGGGGCTTGAGCTGGGTACTGTAGGCTTTCACGGAAGAGGGGCCAGGGCTCCTCCTGTAGGAACTTTGAGAAGCGCCCACATAGCTTTCAGTTCACGATTTGCGCCTGGTTTGCCCTTGAAGCCAGCATTTGGGTAGTGTCTCTCCAATGCTTTTTGCGAAGTGTAGTCTGTTGTTTCAGGTTTTGGCGATAGGTATGCGGGAATTTGATTGAAGAAGCTCGGCAGGGCATTGAGTGCATGATGTACATTGGGTAGTCTTCTTGAGGCGAGGCAGCTTATGGCAGCAACGATGGGCATAATATGGGAAATGATGCGCAAGCAGTAGAACTATGAAGCCTATGCATGCTGTATGGCCAAGGATGATTCAGAAGTTCTTCTTGGCCTGTCTTCATCAAGAGCCCATTGCTTCTATTTTGTTGAAAGACTGTTGGCTCCAAGGGGCGTGCTATAGGAAAGCCGCGTCTTGAAAAAACCCGCGCCCAACGCCCGAAGCGAAGATGCTTCCCCTGTGGCTACTCAAGTGCTGTGTTCATAGAGATACTCTGCATTCTAGAGCAAGGCAACCTTGTACTGTCCTGGAGTCCTAGAACTTGTCTTTCTTCTTAACCTAACCGTATTGGGCTTAGAAGAGTAGATGGTCAAGGCCCAGCCAGCCTTAATGTAACCTTCTTGATTAGGACCGGATCTTGAGGCCGGCAAGCATGAATGGCTCAAGAGATGGTATGCCATCTGAGCTGTGGTTTAAACTCCTTAAGAGGGCTATTATAAGGCATACTAGAGGGGATACCAGGAGTTTGGACTATAGCTCATCTGATGTCCGCAGTTGTCAGGGTCACATCATGTTTATAAATGCCCTGGTGATAGTGTTGGCTGCCTGGGGACTCTTATGTCTCCTACAAGATAGACTCGGGGTTTGAATTCCAGCTACAGCTAGAAGATCCGAAAAGTTTGGAATATTGACTTTGGGGAATTTTTGGCAGCCCCTCCTGTTGAGCCATATAGCCCTGCTCTTGCAGGAATGTTTGAACAACTTTCAACACCACTTCGCCAGAAGATTCCGGGCCAAGAGAAGCATTTCAGTTGGCACAGGTGCCACCTTTTGAAAAGAGGATGAATGGCCAGGTGAACAACCCCTACCTGATAGCGGTCATCCTAGGCCTCAGGCAGCGTGGTGCTTGAAGTTGTGCAGCGCTTAGTAGGTTGTAGCTTTGAGGCATGGGCTAGAGGGCTAGCATGGCTATTATGTAGAGTGGAGGGCGGAGCAGATGATATGAAAAAACCTTTGGGCCCTATATGCCAGCAGCGCAGAAGACGAGCTGGAGACGGGATATACTGTTCAGAGCAAGCTTGACGGCCTGCATAGCTCCTCGAGCACGAGAAGCTAGACAACGCTAAGACCGCTTGGTCAAAGTAAATAACAGCAAACCTCAGCATTCGATCTACACCCACCTACGTTCTACAGCGCTCTCACGCAAGCAGCGAACCTTCCTACAAGTCCTCCACTTTTCAGGATGACACTGGTAAACCTGAGCCACCTCCAAATCATGTAGATACTCTTTGCCCCAAGAACACCTGAATAAGTTCAGCGGTAACCTGCTTTGCCTGGTCCTCTGCGAGGGGAGTGCTCTCCATTGTGGTGACTGCCATCACCATCGTGAGGAGCCTGTTTCTACACCCATGCGGAGTGCTTGGGGTAAAGGATTACTGCAGTGTCAAGGTCAGGGGTCCCGAAATGGGTCTCTTTTTCCGGAGCAAAGTGTTTTGAAGGCTTTCGGGCGGAAGATTGAGGATTTAATAAGGTTTGCGGCGGGACGTTTTGTGTGTGTGTGTGAACAGGTCTCTTCAGGCATGGAGAACAATGTAGTGCAGAGGAGGGTCGAGTGGCAATCATCATGAAACTCTGTGGGGATGTGTTAGATGATGAGATATTCGCTAGGATATCGTTCATATGGGAAATCCACAATCCCAGAATTGTTGTTAACATTTCGTTAACATTTCCGCTGATATCGAATAAAACAGCAAGGATGACCTACACAGGTCCTTAGGTTGAATCCTAGAGTTTTGTGAGCCTGTCTCAGGGAAAAGTAGTTTCCATTTTCTTTTCCATTATCCCAATATAACCCCAGTAAAACCCCAATGATTAGCTGCAAACCTAAAGCCGGAGCCTAGCTCTTGGTTTCCGCTGTGGGCTTCCCATTACCTACCCGTAACCCACAACCTCAGGGTTTTGGGAGAAGTGGACTAAAGTCGAGGATTTGTAGCAGTGGAGTTTGGAGGTGTAAGGTTTCAGGTTTTAGAGACGAAGCAATCAGTCTTGAGGGGCTCAGTCATGGTTCAGGTACAACACACTAGATTTACTTTTCAGGGCTACGTCGTTTTGATTCTATTGATCCTACCGTTCTGTCTCTTTGGAAGAGGGCTTATGCTTTCAACCACCTTTCTTCCCTGGAACTTGCTGTAGTAACGGAGATCACGTGGGGTCCCTGCTGCGGAGGCAGTAAAATGACAGGAAGCACTGTAAACAGTGTAAACAGATCCGTCTCTACAAATGAAAAATTGAGTCATGAAATTTCAGTGGTTTCCGTATAGTATCAGCATCATCCCATCAGCCATTCTAGGTGAGTATTGCTTGTGTATGCTAAGGCAAGAGGGCTGTGGCTGCTTGTAATTAATCAATCAATAGCTCTAGGTCTACACTGTGACACGTCCTGCAAGCAAGCTGCCAATCTGGATCCTCAAATTTGCTGTTATGAGTTTGTGCTTTTTCTTGAGTCAGCTGGGAGTTCCCGGACATGTTTAACATGTTCAGACATCAACAACATGGAAAGTACGACTCGTACATCCATCCCTACTGGATGAGATAGAAAACAACTACCTTAACACACAAAGACAAGAATGGCGCATTGGGTTGTTTAGGGATTGAGGCCACTGTGTCATCTACTTTTTGGGTCCAGGTCTTTGTTATAGGAATGTTTTGATTCATGGCCGCCAAAATCACGAAAGTCGAATCCTGGAAGCCTGGCAGCATAGCTGCACAGCTGCACGTTTGGGTATGCAAGACAGGTTTGGGTTTGGGGGTTGGGAGTTCAGGGTTCAGGCTGTAGGGATGTAGTGTGGCAACCTCGCGGGCGCTTCAGGACCATCAGGTCGCTGGTAGAGATTGCATCTGAACACAGCATGAAGAGAGCGCAGAGATGATAACGGTGAGGGCTCATGCCTCACAGAATCGAGTTGTTCTTCGTTGATGTTGGTAGTTTCTCGGTACTGTGACGAAGAGAGGATTTTCATGACAGCTGCGATTGCGCATATACAATGCATGTGTGCAAACATGCATATCCATATTTTTGTTAAGCATGTGTACCTCTCAAAGTGCAAACCTCGGTGGCCTCGGTGGGTTCGAATTTGAACCCTAAGCGCCAAATGGCCCGAATCGCTCTATCTCTGAAGCCTGACATGCTGGACTCCGGGCAGGACCTACACCTTGGAAAGCAGGGACGAGCTTTGGTCCTCGGTGCGCCGACCGGATTGCAATAGGATCCGACAAAGCAGCCAGCAAGCAGAATACGCGCAGAAAACGAAAGCTCTAAGTGTAATGTTTGCCACAGTTTTTGTCAAGTGCTCAGGTACCCAACTTGAGCGTTTTGGGTCATTGTTGGATATATGTCTTATTCGACTGCAAGCAAATAAGGACAGCTATGCCTTTTAGCAACGCCCGAAAAAGGGAACCAGCAGCTGAGCCTCCACATGAGCTGTAGTCTCAAGTAGTCCCCTATATAATCCCCTATATATAGACCACCCTTTGAGGAGTGTAGACCCTGAACCCTATACAAACCCCCTTTAAGGAGTTTAGACTACAGCTCACGTAGACTCGAGCCACCAAAACAACAACTTGCGCGCTGTTTGATCTGCACCTTGCACGATGCGCTTTGTCAGCTTCCACAGGGCAGGTTTAGGGGTTAGGCTTTTAGGGGTTTAGGGTTTTAGGGAATTAGGGTTTAGGGTTTGTGGGGGCTTGGGGTTTTAGGAGTTTAGGGGTTTTGGGTTTTAGGAGTTTAGGATTTAGGGCTTAGGGTGCTTAGGACTATAAGAGGATTCTGAGGAGTTGTTGTTAAGCCCCAGCTAATTCAGGTTTTCCTTCTTACAAAGTAAACCCATCTCGTTTGCTGGCCCTGAGACTCAGCGGAGTAATGGCTCTCACAGGGGGTATTTTTGGCCGTGCTTGGGGCCAGCAAGCCTCTGTCTTCCAATGAACAGGGCCTGTGATTGACCACGCATTGACGCATAGGGGTTTGGGGTGAGGATGCCCTACACCTTGTCCCCGCGACATTTAGCACTCTTATGCTGAAGTGCTCAACTGAGGCTCAGAACCTGTGTCTAAAACCTTTGTCATGTTCTGGCTGTTTCAAAAAACAGTGTTGGGACAGGCTTGGGCTCAGATCTAGCTGCTTGAGGTGTTCAGAAGGGACCCTTTCATTGCTGCATGTATGAACCGCACCAGCATCGCAAATAGCGATGTTCTCTAAGCCACAAGATAAGCCCCTGACCCTGGCTGTAGTAAATATACTATGGTATACTTTTGAAATGCTGATTGTGGTCGCTGCCAGCTCATCATTCGCATCTTCTTCATGTGCAGCTTCCTCTTCTTTCGTCTACAGGAAGGCCTGCCTATGTGGGGGCTTCCTAAATTAGGGGCACCTTTGCAGGGGATAATCGGGGTTATATAGGCTATGTAGGTTGAGGGTTTCCCAAAATTAGGGGTATATAGGGATATATAACTCACAATAATTGCAGATGGAACATAGAATGGAAAACGAAATCGAAATCGGGGATACATAGGAACTTCAGGTTTCCCAAAAGTAGGGGTACCTTTTTGGGGGTCCCTATAAAACGGACCATAGTATATTGGGGTTTACATTGGGGCCTCATTGGGGTCCCCCGCTTTTGGGAAACTGCATGTGGAAGCTTCTCATGAAAGCGGGCGGGCGGGAGGGAAGCAATAACTGCTCCTTGTGTTCGAAAGTAACCTCATGTCAAAGCTTGCGCCGGACTGGTACTAGGACCGTTGCACTTTGATTGTTGGAGGTGGCTCAACATTTTTGTCCGCTCCTTGATGTCCTGGCATCCGCGAAGTACTTCCAGACATGCAGATGAGAAGGAATAATATCAGTACTCATCCGTGCCGGTATAGCATCCTCTTTGAAAGAGCTTGTGACGTCAATTCATGATCGTTCAAGAGGTGCATCAGTTGATACAGGAAGATGAGCACTGGACGTGCAGATGTCCAAAGGCCATCAAAGGCTTATTCAGCACAACTTCAAGAGGACATCCTCAACTACCATATCACCGAATTCCCACTTCCTAAATCTTATGAATCCAAATCCCAGCCCTATTCTCTTTGGACCCGAACATCTCCGGAGGCTTTGACTGGAAGAAGGTATGGTCTCTCACTGCTGTGGTGGATGTTGCGGACCCGGACATTCTGTGCTGGGAGACGGGAGCTAGAGTGTGTTTGAATTCTGGTTGCTGTTTCTTATTGGGACGGCCTTCCTAGAATAAAGTCATTTTGGGTGTCTCGCGCGGTACGAGGTACCGGACCGCAAGGGCCATGATTCATAGCATAACTTGGCGCAGGTCCTCGGGATCCTGGTGCTTCCATAGGTTATATTCTGGTAATCTGCAATATAGACGCATGCCCCCTTGAGACCCAAATTCCTACAAACCCTATTGGTTTAGGGTGCGATCCTTCGTGGCAAAGATTCTACCGTTTCGGGCTTGGGGCGTGCCAGATTCGATTCAGGCTTTATGAGCATCCTGCAAAAAATGCTGGGGGTGCGAAGGTAACCGCCCCAGACTACTACCAGGGCAACTGTATGGAACCTACTATGTCGCTTTGTAGTTGGGCACTTGGGATGACTATTGACTCCAAAAGCACAAGAACGTGACGATCCTGAATTCAGGGTCTACGGTTGCCTAGAGAGTTCATTCTATGCAGCCCACTGTTGGTGGGGGGCCTGTCTTTATTGAATATTTGGGTTCCTGGTGAAGCATCCTGCTTCGCGGATTTTTCTCAAGCGGGTTACAGACCATTCTGTGTTTGTTCAACCGGTGGTTCTTGTTCTATTCGTCGTGACACTAAACATCATGTCATGTGTGTGCGCAATCTATGAGACGCGCCGTAGTAGTCAGCACCTGCTGCGCATGCGAAGTAGGAACTTATCACAATCAGCAGACTGCTGAATTGTGACTCCTGTGATTCCGGCTGTCCCGACAGGAAGAAAATTGAGGGGATCAGAAAAAGAATCTGTGAGATTTTGCAGGAACATGTATTTGATACCTTGAGGCATATCTTGGGTTTGCCTTGAAGGTCTTGTTCAGTGGTCCCTCATGTTAAGTATTCATCCAAATCAGAATCCTCTGTACATACCCTTGCGAGTGATAGAGTCCCAAAAAGAAGGACCCACAATGCTGAGAAGCCCTGAATTCTCTTTCAGAAGCAGAGGTTTTGGACATCTTCCCCTTTTTCTTTCCGCGCGGTTTCAACCTGCTAGTCGCCACAGCCTTGGGTGATTGAGGTCAAGGGTCTTCCTGGGGAATTCTTGAGAGAAGACACCATCAGGGATTTCGTAATGCATCGAGTACTTGAGACCTGAACAGGTTCTGCATGAAGTCAGCAACAGGCCATCTCGGGACTAGATGATGCTTGCTGCGGTCATAGAGCTTCCTAGAGCTCAATAGCTCAGCTTCCCTGATTTTGATTTATATTCGCCTGTGCTGGATGCCCTGGTAAGGACTGCTGTTCCTTGATGTGGTCCAGATGTAGGCGTTAATTATGTTTGCATCAGCTCTTCTTGTTCTTACGGGGCTACTGAGACTGATAATTACGGTCTTTCATCTTTTAGACTCGATCAGTTTTTAAGGATACTTGCCCTAGCCAAGAGCCCTCATTCTAAGGATTGAGGTCTTGAGCTTCATGACGACGGCAGGAATCGTTTCCTCAGCACCCGTAAGCCTTCTCTAGAGTCGATGCCTGTCTACGGGATGTTGCGTTTTCCTGATGAAGTCAAACTGCGTGGCTGATGTGCCTGAGACATAGCGATCTGCAGCTTCACCCTAGCCCAACCATCACCTTACCCGTTCTATGGTAGCATTCAAGATATTCAAGCCTTCGCCACCGTGCGTGGTTGTGGTGGTCTGACGAGCTCTGCGCAGCCTGTTCGGGGAGTAGGTCCGTACGTCTTATATAGGGGTTAATCGAAGCCGAAGGTGGCAAGGATGACAGGGTGTGTCCTTCTGTCAAAGAGGTAGGGTGCCTCAGGCTATCTTCGAAGCCTACACGATGAATGAATAGTATTCCCGCCCGAAACTCTTTTCCATTTTTGCGCTCCTGTATTGGTGTGTTTTTCAGGGGTAGCTCCCGTTCCCTCAGCCCCGAACCTCAAACAACCAGGTTCCCGATTCAGCTCGCTGGCTCACGCTGGACTTCATGCGCATAGTGACAGCCCTGGATGCCTGGCACCTGGCTGCTTCTTCTCATGCATCTGCAGGTTTTGGGTATGCCAGCTGAGCCAAGATAGGAAAGTACCTTTAAGTCCTAGCCCGTGCTATGTGGTAACCAGTCTGTATTCTCGGAGGTGAACTCGGTTCTTGATTTCAAGTTTCAGGCTGTGTATGCGGGCAGTCCCACCATCGTGGTTTCCTGTGAGGATGCATGTGGGGCATCTAAGACTAACGATAGCAGATGTTTGCGAGGGTTGCTGACAGCTGTGATCGCATTTTGCATCTCAGCAGTTTCTTCAACACGAATTGCCAGGACGCACGAACAACCATGTTGGGGTCCCAATTCGGTTGGGAATGCGCTTCAGGTAAGAGAGTGGAAATGATGAGATGATTGTTCGCTGGCTGGTTGGCGTCGAGACCCACCCAATCTGGTTTTGCTATCTGAAGGTGGTTTTCCTAAATAGGAGGATCCCAACATAGACCCTAAAACACTGTAATCCTTATCATGGGAATCCCCATGCACTGGACCTTGAACATGGAAGCTGAAGAATCCCTGCCACAAGGGCTCAACGTACGCAATCATCATTCACTTCAGAACCAGACTTCGAGCTATTTATTCCCAAGGATTGCAAGCACCCAATCATGGATCATATTCTTGCCAAAATAAAAATGGACGCTACGTAGAAGTACCATCACGAACATCCCAAGCACCCAAACGTTTGATATTTGGATCCTGGTGTGCTACCTCAGTCCTTCCTGGAGTTGCGGCAGCTTTTTCGGAATGAGGCCGGAATTTTCCAAGGGGTCTGACAAGTATGACAAGGGGCTCACAAAGCGATCTTAACTGGGTGTGATTTAGATTTTGGAGAATCCAAGGGGCTTGAAGGACTTTGTGTTTGAGGGTTTTGAGGGATCTAGGGTCGATTGCAAACTTGTACAAGCGGCTCCAGGTAATAGAGTCAGCCCTGCAGGGTGTAGAGTTGGAGGTTTGGGGTTTGGGGCTTAGATTTTTGGGCTTGGTTCATGTTTAGGTCAACCGCCAATCTGGGCGTGTTGCATCCAACCCCCTCAGAGTTGATACAGAATCCTCACATCTTCCTGGTAGAATCCCTAGCTGGAGGAATCAGGAGTGATTGAGATGAAGTAGGCAAACTCGGCGGAGGCTCTCCCAGTGTCTGGCCTGGTAAGTTAACTAAACTTGCCCCAACCGCACTCCCACCAAAAATGCGTCATATGCGCGGCGTTCTGCATCAAAGGGTACCCAGGCGCGGGTTACCTGTCAGATTGAGCCCTTCTGGTGTCTTTGGTTTCTCTGTTGGGATTGAGAGGTTTCATCACTCATGTTTCGGGCATTCTAACCGGTCATCTTCACTCGTGAAGCTCGTCCGAAATAAAAGGTATTAGGCAACGTGCCCATGTTGCAGATATGATTGAAGCTCAGCTCCTTCGACCTTCGCTTCTGCGCATGCTACCCCACACAGATACTAGAGTCTGTATGGTGTTTAAAGCATCAAGTGCTTTAATCGGGTTACAAGCCCTGATGGACGACAGTACTTTGCCACTTCCTCCTCCACAACCCCCGCAAGCACCAGCTCTGACTTCCAGTACCATGGTTCCTTCTGCTTGCTGCTACAGCGACAACCAATAATGCCAACAGATTTCGTAGTAGTTTCACAAAATAGCGGGATCCCAATATACTATAATCCCTAAGTTTGTGGAAATTCCGCATGTTTGCTGAGAGCGCACGAGCCCTATTCTCTCCATCATTGCGTGGAGGCAGCGAGCCAAACCATCATCAGCCAAGTCCTCATCTCCTTGCTCCGAATCGGCGTGCCTGTCACTGAGACGTTTCTGGTATTATACATGTATACATAGATACATGTATGCATATATGTCTTTAACTTTGTTCTCCAAAATGTTGGGTTGGGTTTTCATTAGGCTGCCCACGAGTGATACCCAGAGCAGAGCTAACGGTGTTGGAAGATCCCAAGGCTTTCGTGTTTCATGTTTGCGGAGCGAGTGTCGAGTTTAGGGCTCAGGATTTGAGGCCCGGCGCTGGGGATTGTTACGTTCATGGCGGGGGAAGATGTAGGCATGGTAGGGATCTTTCTAAGCGTCGGGTCGTATGAACAGCTTGTTGCATGCCACGGGCAGGGGCGGGCCCTGCATACCCTTCAGGCAGGAGGCTCCTCCTACTGTATTACGGAGGGACCTCACCCAGAAGGATCACAGCATTGGTAGGACGGCAGGACGATGGCTCAACCAGTGCTTTGCCCACAGTGTGCTACACAGCTGCCAGCACAGCAAGCGGCATCATCTTATGGCGTAATGTCACTGCAGACTTTCCGACATGTCAGCGCCTAACTGAAGTAGACATGTACCAAACATGACGTCAGAAAGTCCATCCCGGGAACTACTTCTTTTCTGAGGGAGGGGCATGGATGTCATGGCATTACCCCGGAGCACTTTGTTGCCAAGGCTTTGCATTTGCATGGGTGGCTGGATTTATGCTCGAGCCTCAGCGGAAGCCATCGATTCCTCCAGCGTCTGCGTCTCTTCTTAGCGTTGTGAGCTTTAATCTTACGATCCCTTCTTCGCGGGTCCCTAAAAGCAGGATCCTAGTACTCGGGTTGTAACAAGAGCCTCCGCTGCTTGCACGCTTGACAGTCATGTGCGAACCTAAACACTTCAAGAGAACCTCAGCAGCGACAGCGTGTTTGCTGCGGCTCCAGCTGAAGGTAGTCCGCATGTACCTACATAATTCTCAGGAGAAACCCCTTCAATCCCTGAAATTTCTAGGGTCCCCTGGGAGCCTGGGGGGAACACCTATTTCCAGGACCCGGCCGGTTATTGTTGCTCTCACGCTGTTTCTCTTTACGAACGGAAGCCTGGGCATCATTCTACGAAGAGATCTCAGGCGCAAGCTCCCAAAACAAGCTTGAATCACACAAAGCTCATTGCGCCCGTATCTCCCTGAACCAATTACAGCAATAAGTCGCTACACTGGGTGTCCCAAGTCCATAGTATTGCACAACAGCCTAAACCCTCACACCCCGAAGCCCACAACTTCCCAAAGCCCGAAAATTTGACCGTAAACTGGACCCTGACCCCACCCATCACCAGCTTGACAGATAATCCATAGGCTACAAGTGAACAAGCCGCAGATTTTCGGCAACAATAACAGGGAGCTCAGGTCTTCGAGGTGCTTGGGGAAATACCCGGCCTTGAAGACAAGCTCTGAACTGAGGTTGAGCCTCGCTTTCTTGGGGGCGAGTGAGTGTTCTCAAACTTCTGCCTTTTTGTGAGACTGCTTAAAAGCTACTTACAACTGAGGGCGATAGCGGTGTGGGGTGTATGGGACGCCTTGCATGCTTGGGGCTGCTGGGTTGGTTCGGACCTGAGATCGCAACGCATGAGGGGTTGCCCCAGGCTTCGCTATGAGGCCCAGGCGGACTATGACAGTTATTGCCATGCGAAGCCTGAAACAAACCAAAGCTAAGTTCTGCTCAGAGGAACTCTAAAGCCGGGATATATGGATTGGACCTTGGCATCCTGAGGATTCCTGAGGTCTCCCCATGGCAATGCGCCCAGCCATTGCTGAAAACTCTTCCTTTCTGAGCTTCTGGGAAGAACCCCTTTTCAGCACTTCTCGGTTTTTTTTTGTACGAACGCCACCATGCGCTCTGAATGGTTTGGCGAGACTTTCTACAGAAGCACTGTAGCCCCAACATAATCCTTTAGAGTCCCAAATCCACCTTAAAGACAAGTTTTTCTAACTGCTACTATGCAAGGGCCTTCATCTGGGCAGACAAATCTTGTTCCCAACATCATCTCTGAGGTTCGTGGCAACTGGCATGGGGAACCTCTCCTTCTTCCAGATGTGCTACTGGACCCGGGTTTCCCGTTTGGAAATTTCAGCTTGCGCAGGGGTACCACCTATACACGCAAATTTTGGATTGTTATTCCTGGTGTCTCACTGCTACAGATTGCGATTCATCTCGTGCTGCAGGTCATCACCTGAACACCCAACCTGAAGTGAAAATGTGGTTTGGGGTTTGGATATCACATGCGCCCTCCATACAGTAGTGACCGGAGACCCGCACCACAATATCAAGGATTCTGATCCCGATGCCTGAAGGATCGTTACGACCATCTCCACTGTTGGCTATGGCGCAGGGGGCTTGTGTCAGCCAGCTAAGCTAGGGCCGTAGGCGGTGCAACATGTCCTCCATCAGCAGCATACTAGGATCATGAGAGGATGAATGTTTCCCCCTTCACGACAGTGTGGGGGTGTTTGGGCAAATTTCCATGCGAGCCCCTAACTGATCCAGGACCTAGCCCCGTACCGAGATCCATTGCAGTTCTTGACAATGGGCTGGTGTAGCGGCCGAAATGCTGAGAACAGTGTATGCTCCTAAAGAAATCGCATTGTGAGGGGCAATCTTCCCAGCGGCTCAGGTTTTCGCAGTGTGCAAAGGTCATGTGAGCTTGCCAACTTTGTGAGGCTCACATCTCGTCCCTTGATCTGAGAATGGTTGAGGCACTACGTTTAACTTCAGGCCGTGAGGCATCAAACGAGGCTGCGTGCCAGAACTCCTAACCTCAAACCAGTATAGGGTCCATGTTCCACAGATGTCTTAGATTTGCAAGCTGTCACACACTGGAGTGTTCTTTTGACCTGTCCTCCCTTCACAATTCACTAATTGCCCACCCTGCCAGTAAGCAATAAACGTGCGGCTTGTTCCTCCCAAACTCTTGAATTGATATACCAAGCAGCCGTCATGTCGGTACATATTCATCGGTCAAGTCCGCAGATCCCAAGCCTCCACCCCTCAAAACCTGATTCCTGATTACAGTGCAGGCCTTGAGAATATAACAACCATAAGTTTCAAGATGTGGCGCCGTTAGGGGGATGCAGGACTTCGTGCATCTGCAGTATCGCGAGGATCCTTCGCGATACCTGTGTCTCAGAAACCCTACGTAAAGTACAGGCTAAAGCGATGCTAAGGACTATTCACCCACCACAGTGCCGGCAAGAGTTGCCTGGGGCCATGTCTGCCATCGCATTCACCTTGCGAGCTGGTGTCTGCGGGGTTAATTTCGGGCTTGGGGCTTCAGGGTTTAGAGTGCGGGCTCCAGCAGGATCATGGCGAGAGCACCTTCCCAGAACTACAAACAGACAGCCGAGGTGCTTCATCATGGGTCAGGAGCGCATGATTCTAAGAATAGCCCCAAACCCCTATTGCAAGGTCACGTCACAGAGGTCCCCGTACCTCGCCAAGGAAGCCGCCCCCACACAAGGTACAGTCATCGACTGGAATTGTGATGCCTTATATATGTGATTTCCCACAAATTAGGGGTCCCTTGCTGAGGGTCCTTAGAATAAGAATCGCAATGCATTGGAGTCTACTTCGAGGCCCCCTCCTGATGGAATGCTCCCTATCACTTGCATGTGATGGCATAATACTGTACGCAGCAGAGCCTTACTTTACTTGATCTGACATAACCTCCTCCAAACTCTTTGCACGCAAATCACCAGCGAAAACCTTTTCGAGGAAACACCCTTTGAGGCTTAAATGCTCAGATTAGGATTTGGAGATGTACTGCGCCACGTAGTTATGCAGTATGTAAGGGTTCGAGGGAAAGAGCTTCTTTGATTTGCAACCTTGAAAGTTACCAGCCTCATGAAGCAGCCCTGGATAATCCTCTTTACATCCTATGCGCAGTCCGTGATTTCACTCGAAGGCCATCGTTTTCTTCATCTTTGGGGGCGTCATTTTCTTTGGGCTACCTGGCAAATGTGGTTTTAGGCTTCAGCGCTTATTTGCAAGCGGTGTTGGGTGGAAGGCTTCCCTGTTTTGTCCGGGGCTACGTGGGAGCTACTGTGTTGCAACATGCGGAGGACCGCAGATGCTTAAGAGCTGCAGAACCTGATTCCTTCCACAAGACATTCCAGGAAGCCATATTCGGGAGGCTCACCCTCTTTGTGGTACCCTTGCATAATAATGTTCGTTGGCCAACGTTTCAGCGTAGGGGTTCTGCAAGCTGCCAGTTGAAAGAGAAAGAGAAGCTTTCACCCTGAATGTCGGAAGGGCTCGAGTTGGTTATCAAAGCACCGCGAAGATCAAGAAGGCATCGTTCAGCCCTGCACCCCAACCCTACTCCCAGCGTCCAAGGTAAACTCAAACAAGTCACTTGGAATTTACCACTTCAGCATTCCAAATCTTCCCCTAAGCCCTAAACTGTGTGGCTCCAAAGGACAGAGACAGCATCCTTTGTGGACCTCTTGGATGCGACAAGCGCCTTGCCGGCATATTGGATCTTTGGTGAGTCTACTTGGCGGGCGACCTTGACTCCCTCAGTGGTTGTTTTTCATCTACATTGCGTGCAGGAACATCCATGTTACTGGCCAGGGCCCATATACGTACCCAATCGAGTTTCTTTGCAGCTTGACCTTGTGGGTGCAGGATGTGGGCCCTCAAGTGCTCTTTCTTTGACGAGATATATACTCATTCATACGGCTTGGAAGGAGCATGGAAATGGAACTTGAGGCTGGCTTAGCAAAAACCCATTGAGAAAAAATCGTCCCGGCTTTGGATACACACTTCTTTTCCGAATGGCGACCACACTTGTTGAGAGAGGCTCTCCTTCTTGTTCACAAGCTATTTAGCAGATGTTCGCACTGAAGTGCCTGTTTTCGCCATAGGTGTTCCGTACGTTATGAGTAATCTGACATTGCTGTCTGGACTAGGAAGCTTAGGTGCTGATTTGTTGACCACCGTTCCGGCTCAAGCTGTGGGGGCTACAAAGGTCAGGAGTAGAAAAGCATGGAAGAGCCGTACGAAGAGCATGTTTTCCATGCGAAGAGAGAGCGCTTCTGCATCACCAGTCGGATTCTGGAGAAGGTTCCCTTTTTGGAAGCACTTTTCGCAGATCGAGTGAACACCGTGAAGAATGGCAGCGGTGAACCCATCATTGATCGCGATCCAGTCCTTGTGAAAGCTGTTCTGAATTTTGTGTCATCAGGCAAAGCCCTCCACCTCTTCGGCACGCTGCCCAAAACAGCCTCTGCCAGGGACATGCTACAGGAGCTGGACTTCTTCTGTGTTGACCCGCCAGAGGTACGGGCATTGGATGATGCTTCCTTCAAGCAGGAACTGAAAGATGTTTCAGATGATTACATGAAAGTTTGCAGGAGAGGACCCGTTGAGAAGGTGCATAGCGCAGATCGTCAAGGTGCAAGGAATGCTGCTGCTGAATTGGCTATTGGCCTGGAGAGAGGCTCTTACAACATGTCTTGCCACAAGACGAGGCAGCAGCTCTTCAATTGCATTCTCTTCGTTGTTTCGCACTCCAGAACGTTTGGTCCGCGCCTGCGTTGGCATCTCATGGCTCTCTCCAGAAACTTATGTCTGACGAGCAAGCAACTAGCAACCTTGGAGCAATGGAATCGTCATTTTGAGAGCAGCGATGGGGATTCTGATGTGTCTGCTTCAAGCATGTCATCTTTTGATTCAGGATACTGCTCGAGCTAGTAGGCAGTTGGAACCACAAGCCTTGCTGCTCGTCAGTGAGTTTACGTTTATCCGAACCACTGACACATGAGGCAAACTTTTGTTTAGGACGTAGCTGGCGCTCCTCTGAAAACTGTTCAGAACTTCCTTTCACATGGCCATGCTTAGAGACTTACAGAGCTATGGGCTAGCCTCCGGGAGACTTTCAAGACGGAAGAAATGCAGTGGATGCGCCCGAACCCTTTTTGCGTGGATGGCACGCAAGGTCCTCCATACCAGTCACGTCTGCTGCAAAAGCATTGAACGCAACTCTGCAAACGTGCAGATTCAAGTGTGCAGACCAGAAGTAGGCGGGATGATGCTCTTTCTGGTACGTGTAAGGGATGCAGCCCAGAAGCCTACAGGCCGTGGTGGCGCTCGTCTAGAAGAAAGGTTTCCCTATGTGTCTCACTTAAGGCATCACCCACTGGCCATAATCTTCAAGTCCTTGTGTTTGGTAAATTTGGATCGCCAGGACCGAAGCCATTGCAGCTTGCTTGGGATTGAAAAATTGCGCTGAAGCCTAGAGAGCCGTGCACCATTCCTACGATTGACCGAGTTGAGGCAAGGGCCTCGGGAGCTACCACAACACCACCCGGCCCGGGGCACATTGCTTTTGGCTGTCAAGGTGGTGGGAGTCATCGAGGTGAAGCGACCCCTTATGCAGGTACGGTAGCTAGAAACATCCACCTCCGAAAAGTGATTGCTTGCAAGGATGATGTACGTATACCGGGCTGAGAGACGTGCAACTGTAATCTCAGGATCCAGCGATGTGTTTGTTGCTGCGTACTATTTGGACAATGCTGCGCGGTTATTACCTACGTCAGGACTCAGCTCAATTACAGGCTGCAGCTAACATCTGGAAGATGTGCTCATAGCATTGATTACCAGCAGCTGTCAGCAGCAAATGCATAGTTGAAGCTTGTTCTGTAATGCAGTGCTAGAGATGAAGCCACTTGCCCTCGCTGAGATTTTCATCAGTATGACCACGCACGCTGCCTTTTTCTGTTTACCATGTTCGGAACTGCTGTTGGCAGTATCTCTGGCAGAGTTGCCTTCCTGATGAGTTGCCGGCTGTGCTGGCGGGAACGTCTTGACTGATACTGCATTCGTTGGTAAAACTATGTAGAACTTGTTGGCGTATGTCCCCTCAAACCCCTCCGAGGTTGCCATCGTAGGAGACGCGTTTCCAATGCAGTACCACCCAAAGTGCGGTTCGAGATTGGGACAAGTTTGCCGCCTCCCAACGTGCATTGGAATCTGTTCAGGGCTAGAGGCGTTCCAAGAGTAGGCCCCACATTTCCCTGAACATGGAAGTTCCTCTTTGTTTCCGACATTATCGCTTCACCGCAGTGCGAGGCAACCGTAGCTCAAGGAGCATGGGCCTTCATCCAGTGCCTCTAAAGTACCTCATGATACCATGCAAGGAAAACATGCAGAAAACACAAACAAACCACAAAACATACCTGAACATAGCCGAAAATGCCACAGCAACATGTTGTGATGTGCCTTCATCTGCGTTGCACTCAGGGGAGTGCGCCACATCCTTTTGACAGGCCTTGGGTGGGGACCAGAGATAGAAACAATGTTTAGGTAAGCCTTAACAAAGCTGGACTTGCGGAGAGATGCGTTGGGATATCTCGGTGGGGCACCATGGATGGCAATCGCAGTTTTAGTAGTTGGGATGGTAGTACTACTGGATCGACCGCACCTTGCATTCCTGGCAGCTACGAAAATGGAATGGTTTGTGAACCAGGGGCTCCGGGCAATTAGTCATAATTACTCGATTCCACCTGGAGCATGGCCCTGAGTACATCTCGCCTGGAATACGGGATTTGCCGCTTTGTCCATCTTGCGTGTCTTATCACTTTTTTAGTATGCTTGAAGGTTCGCCGGGACTTGGTGTCTTGTCATCTTTGAGAGGTGTATTAAGTCAATTTAGTCCAGTTTAGGCTGGCTGCAGGCGTTGTTCCATGATATCCAACTAAATAAGCCTAATGCTTCAGTCCCATGAATCTTTAGTAGGTAGGTTTTGTGCGGTCAGCAGTCGTGCTTTTAAGCAGACCCCCCGCAGGTACCCATAGGCAACAAACATTCCGACCTCGATTCCAGAATCAGCAAGTCCTCGTGTCCTAGGGTCTGGAAAGGTTCACATATTCAGATACGGCTCATCTGTTTTTTTAATTCGACCACGGTCCTTGCTAACGTTTGGCCCCAAGTTCCGAAGCTTGCACTTCCAAGACGAAGTCCCTTCGTAGACTCACGCATTTGCAGCCGCAAAGCACCTTGCTCCTAACCCTCGAACCCGCCAACAAAATCAAAACATGATGCCACGCACCATGCAATTGAGAATGTTGCCCAGGGGGTGGCGTCAGCAAGTTCTCTTCTCTCATGGACACCTGGGGATCTGTCGGGTGTCAAAATGAACCAAATTCCTTAGCCTTACTGGGAGTGTGGTACAGAGCTCTTCTTGCAGCAGGAAGCTTCTGTGTATGAATGTTCGCTTTAAGGCCATCCACAAACCCTCCTGCGTGACAACGAAAGCTACGTCGTAGCAAGGCTTGCCGATTCTCATGCAAACTGGCCCCAGCATTTCGAACCTTTTCATCTAAAACGAGAGAGGGCATTGCCAAAAGCAGGTTGTGGGCATCATGTTGATCCATACTTTCTGCAACATGTGGATTCATGATGTTCAGACCACACTATTCTTGACCCATCAGAGTTTCAGAAGCACCGCCAGAGCTTGCTCCCCATACGACTCAGAAATGGGCCACGAAGGGTGGTTTGATTATTTCCCCGTATGCCAGCGATTAATCAAGTAACAACCAAAACCGGGTGTCAGCATCAGCCCGTCTCAGGAGAAGGCTAGTGCACTCTGAGTGTCGGTTGAGTAGTCAGATCTTCACAAACTAGAGCACTTCAGCACACATTCACTTGTCTGAACGTGGAGCTCTCAGACTCCAAATCATTCGCTCCAGGCCTTGCTTCTGTTGAGCTTCTACCCAAGCTAGGCAGAAACCTTGAGCTATGCTTCCAACCATATACTAAACACCACTGCGCAGCGAGACCAGTTCCGCCAGCGGTCCATGTGTTGAACTCATTGCCCCCAGCTGCTTTTACAGGAGTCCTTCCTGCTAGAGACCTTGACCGGGGACCTGGATCAAAACCAGGCAGGGTTTTTTTTTCCAACCTTTTCAGGGCCAGTGTTGCTTTCCAGCTACAGTAGCCTCCTCTCCCCGTCCTCCACCTCCCCCCTCCTCCTCCACTCCTATGCCGCTCCCCCCTTGCTCCGCCCTTCCTGTTTGCGACCTGCTGCGGTATCCTTGGTCGCAGTCATGTGCTATGGTGAAAGATTCTGCCAGATACCTGACGTGGTGTTCTTGTCCGAGAATGAGCTGCAAGCTCAGCGAGTGCAGAATCCAGGTCATTCTCTTGTTGAGCCACAAAAATGCGGTGCCCCCAAAAGGGGGCTAGAATGGGAGGTCCGATCTATCAGACGGAAACCGTAACGACTAAAAAGTGGTGTTTCATACCGCGCAGTTCATGTACAGGTTTCGGGTAGCTGTTCCTCGTTCTTTGAATAATTTGCATTCAAAGCATGCAAATCTTGTCAAACTGCAGTGTAGTCATTAGGACGCTCTCTTTGTCCGCAGTGTTAGCCCTCAGTTCTATGAGGCATCAAAGCCCGCATGCATCCCTGCAATTCCGGTTGTTCCCATAATACAGGGCATTTGCTGTTGTCCGCGGCCCCCTCTATGGAAAATCCTTTGTGGGTACCCTTCCAATCTCGACAGTCGTCAGGGTTTGCCGCAGCTTTTCTGGCCGAGGAACTTGAACTGGGGACTCGAAACTGAGCCAGGCTCAAGAAGTCCTTCAAGGGACATGTGCCTGATAGTGATAAGGACGACGGTCATGAGGCTGTAAAGAGAACATGTGGTGAAATTTCATTCCAGCTCCAGTATCTAGAAGAATCTAAAATGAAAGGAGCTAGAATAAAAGGAGTTCATGGCTTCGCGTAGCTATGTCAGGCATGTTTTCTGGAAGCTCGACATCACTCCAAAAGTCACGTGCAGGAGGAAGACCACTGACACGCCAATAGGCCGGAAATGACATGAGCAGCTCCTGTTGATGTTCCTGAACCAATCAGTATTGCTGAGCGTGTGCCGGTACCCTACTTTCGGCACATCATTACATGCATTGTCTATCATTTAGCGGGGCCCAAATGTCAACAAATGGCATCTGCTTGACGCCTGTCTGTAGTTGCGCTTGCAGGATGGGCCCGTTGATGAGGAGCTAGCGCGTTACCCAAATCACAGTCCCCGCCAGCATTAGTTCGGCCAACGTAAGCAGGCGGGCCTGAAGAGCCCGCACTGTTGTCCCAGGTTTGACGCTGATCTGAAAGACTTCGTGGAACATGAGCCCGGAGCTCGTGAAATGGTCTTCAAACTATCAATCTGGACCCTTGGAGATCTGAGTAAATTTGATTTTTCGTGCCACAGCTACAGACATCCTGAATGGAGACCGTAGCATTGCAATTATTCGCGGCCTTCATGATTACATAAGGTGTTGGGGACTCGCACCATCCTTTGCGCGACATGAGGAAAGAAAGCTATTTATTCGACAGGCTGAAGCAGTTAGCTCCCTAAACCCTACACCCCAAAAGCTACGCCCAAAGCTAGTCAATAAGCAGGATTCCCCGAAGCCCCCGAGCCCAAATCCCGAAACCTTTATCCACATGAACCTAGAAGCTGCATCACCTCTCCAACAAAGAAGCACTTACGCTACTAGAAGTCGACAGGGGGAACGACATGTATGTCAATCTCTACTTCCAGCTCGTCCTGAGACGTAAGTTTCAAAGCCTGCAAAGACAAGTGTAAATGTAGGGATGTAAAAATAGTGGTATCTTTATGGGCATATATATTCAATTTGCAGATGTACCGGTATATAGATGCAGCTATCTCAGAATCATGGCCCATGAAGGGCTTGCATAGTTAGCAGTCGTCCCTATGGTGATTGTAGTTTCCGCGCGTGCCTTGAATCTGGGCTTTTTGACAGTTAGCAGTCGTCCCTATGGTGATTGTAGTTTCCGCGCGTGCCTTGAATCTGGGCTTTTTGACACCGTATGGCATCACAGTCATCATAGGACGGAGTCCGCGCATTGGAGACCTCCCACTTCGGGATTTTGTAGGCCGTGCTGTTGATAAGGTCCTAATTATTGCAAATCTACAGTCATCTACAGGCTACTCCTACCCTGTTAAGTAGGCATGCGCTTTAAAGCCACCAGCGATTCTGAAATGGAAGACAGCACCTCGGACCTAGCCTGAACCTGTGAACAAGGCGCTTGCAACTCCCAGGTGAGGCTGGGCGAAGAGATGCGAAGAGGTATGTTAGGGCCTAGGGTTGTCGCATCAGAGTCATGTCGAAAATCCTCGTGGTCTCGGGATCCTCTCAGCGTCCTTTCCCGGGAGTCTGCCACAACTACTTGGCAGGCCATCGCTGTGTCCGGGCGCCCTCACCCGAATCCCGTGCGGAAGAATTTAGAAAATCATCCAAGTATCAGAACCCTGTCCGCTGGTTGTCGGTGACAGCAAGCCCCAGGCTTCCTGATTCAATAGCGGACAAAGTGTTTTTCCTGCGGTGCCCTAAGTTTCTGCCGGCTTCGGTGCTTGCGGGCAGTACTTCTAACCCTGAGCAAGACTATAGGGGACAGATCCAAGGGTTTGTACGAAATCAGGAAGTTGGGTCATCTTAGGCGCTCCTGGCTGGAAGGTCTTGGGTGATGCAACCTAGGCTCATGTTCTCATATTCTGAAGGCATAGGAGATGATCCCGCAAGGCCTTATACCATGGCGGTTCGTGCGGCTCCGCACTGGTTCGAGAACTTTATGGTACTCCCACCGTAGGGACTGATTACATGATGCTAGCATGCCTGCTCCCTCCTCTTTCAGTTGTGATAAAGACGCAACACATGCCAGCCGCTCTTGTCGAGTACAGCTGAAGAGCACATAGCTAAGCCTGCGAACTTATTTTGTGTGGTGTGTGGCCAACCTGGCCTACCTAAAATTCGGGAAGGCTCGGATGCAAAGGACAGCGGCTTCAGTTAGTAATGCACCTCCTTGCCAGGGAACCTTGTCGCAAATGATCACCCAGGCTTGCAATATAACACAGCCTGTGAACAGAATCCATGCTTGCAACCTCTTATAGGTTCTGAGTCTGAGGGGGGGGTTAGTGCTCGAGGCAGGCAATCAAGCAGGATAGCAGTCCCATGCAAAGCTAGTATAGCTCTACAAACACCCTGGATTGGCATGGGTCAGGGGATATGCTAAATAATGAACTTAGAGATGTTGGCAGCTGACATATTCACACTCTCCAAGAACCACGCGACGTGCATTGCGACGGTGGCGTTGAGCTACAACCCCTCATGCCCTCCCGCACCTTGCTGGAATGCAAGTGTTGTTGTCCGCAGACTTGCATTTTTCCGAGGCAAGGGACTAGCATGTTGCGCAGAAGCATTAGCATCTGAGGCGCGGCTCCGTCATGCATGGTGCTCAGCAGGGCTGTGATGCTTTGCTATTGCCACCATCCTGAAGACGCAACCTGCTAAGCTGCCATACACATTGAAGCAAGCTTCCCTTTGAGGCCGCTCCCTGGTCAATTAGATTCTCGTTCCTGCCCTGCCCAAAGCCAGCAATGTCTTTGCCCATTTATCTTGAGGTGCAATTGTAGACATGTATGCTGACGCGAACACGAGCTATGCTTCTTTCTCAACAGGTTCCCTGACGCAGTCACATGGACCCTTTCTTGGGTAGTTCTGAGAAGAGCATAATCATACCCTTGCTGCCTCCTCAACGCCAGTAGCCGTCAAGTGAAACAATAGCTCCAACAATCTTGCTTGCCATCAGCAAGGCCCCTACCCACAGCTGTTTTGGGTTTCGGGGGCACTCATCCCACAACTCGCATCATCAGTGTTAAGTCCATGAGTATCTTAGCGTTTCTTTGGTTGCATACCCATTCGGATCCCCCTCAAAGTGCCATAAGGAATCTGCGAGACCTCGAGCGGGCAAAGGTGGAAAGCGCCGTGCTCTGCTTCGTCCTCCCAGACTGCGCGGGCCCTTGTTACGCGAAGCCGGAAGCCAAAACACCCACGTCATCCTACTCGTATACTCCTTACACAACCTCCACGTTCTCCCTATTGTTTCGGGTCTCGGCTTCAAAGCGGATAGATTTTTGTTACTGACGTCGTTGTCACATTCTTTTCCTTGCCAGCTTCACCGTGTGCCTCATCAGTTGAGTGTGCAGGAGGCAGCAACATCATGTAGCACGAACTGAAACAAGCCTATGAAACTCGAGTTCAAATTAAGTCGGACTGCGTTCCGAACAGGGCAGGGGAGTGTGTTCAACTCTCATTCCTGCTTCTGATCGCCAATGGTTAGGCAGCTGGGGCCTTGTCATCAAGATTCAGATTCCTTTTGACAACCTGTGAGGTCTCCCAGCATGTACCCTGAACATATCAAGTCAGCCAAACATCGGGGACCTTACAATTGCTTACCATGCAGTGAGACCCTGAATGGCTACCACCTTTCCGCTTCGCTCAGTGGACTCCGAGAACCCCGCTGCAGAGGACATCAAACCTTGCCAAGTTCCTCACACAGAGCCCAGCTACCTTACTTGTAGCATTGTTGCTATTGCGTATGCAGGCTTTAGGGTGAGGGTCTCAAGTTAACACGCCAGCACAAAATCATGGCACTCTGAAGGGACCCTGGTTTTCGGCTGCAGCCCTGTTTAAGGAAGCCTTTCACGGCATTCTGTGCTAGTTTGAGGCAGGGTAGAATCAAAAAGAGTGCAGCTACATTTGGGGTCTGATGAGGAGCGCTGAAGCAAGCATTTTGTGCATATTTTGTGCGTGGTGGTGTTGAGGAATCCGCAGGCGTGCACACATCAGGAGGAAGAACACCAACTAGTCGTACTATGCAGCGCTGATTCGCTCGTCCTTCTTTTCTACGGAAATCAACCGGGAGACAACCTGTGGCCGTGAGATTTCCGGGTCGCATAATGTCTTGGAGAAAACAAGGCGTATGCGGAAGAGGGAGTGCCATCGCACTGCCTGTGAATATTGCCCAGGGCTCCTGTGTCCCCTATTGAGATTTCCTGCCCCGTCTCTGGTCCCTCATGTCATTATAAGTTATAAGGCAATGGTCACAGTATTTCGTAACCCTAGCGCCCCAACAGGAGCTCCACGCGACTGCTATAAAGTCCTCATTTTGAGGTTGGGGTTGCCAAAGAATACTCACTAAAGGTAGCCATGCATCTAGGCCCAGACCTTCCAAGCGAACAACAAGGCTCTGGCAATTTCAAGTAAGGTGCGACTTCTGAGTGCCCCAAGGTAATCAAGTTTTGTCTCAGAATGTGGCTCGACCCATGTAGTCCCACATAGAAGGATCGTTATCTAGAGAATCTCAAAATGTGCGGCGGTTGTGGTATTGTGGAACCCGCACCGAGTCTGTGCCATACAGACATCCTTAATAAGGCTGTCCCAGAAAATAATACTAATGGGCAGTTGCTCACCCCTGAACTTGAACTTTTAGGCACAAAGTACATATGTATAGTTGTTTCCTTGTGGTTTCCAAGGCGCAGGCGAACAGATCGGGGTCCATGGTGTTATGCTTCGTGAAGCCAAGGGCCCCAAAGTGTCACTGCCGTAAATATGCACATGCGAGCTCTGAATGGAGGACTGCATGTCATCTGGCAACAAGAGAAGCACAATTTATGGGAAGATATGTACAGAAATGGCGCCGTATGTCTGCCAGTGTCGTAGTTGCCCAATGCTTTCGGTGTGTCTCCCGTTGTGATACCGATCTTGTAAAGACAAATTCGCAATCTAGACAGTGGCTTTACAAGCCAAAATGTCACGCCAAGGGACAGGATAATCCTGCAGCAAGGCTTTGAAGCAAAAGCCCATAGGAGTACAGCCCATGAACTCCAGGACTCAGCCAGTGTTATGATGGCACTGACGATGTCCCGTCACTACCCTGGCCTAGCACTGAGCCGTGGAGATGATGTGGGTATACAGTTCAGAGGAAAGAGGTCTGGCCTTGATGGGAGGGATTGAGGTGGGTTCAGATGTGAGTTTGGCAATTGATAGGTTCAGGAGTGCAAAGGGGTGACGCTTCAAAGTTTTTCTGTCTTGGGAATGCCCACTTGTTTGCATTCTTGAATGCACAGGAATCTAAAGCATTCCTCAAAGTCCCAGTGTCTCCCAATTATCACGCAACCAAAGAGCCTTTTTCAACCATTTCAACTTAGTGCTTGTTTGTGTCTTCTGAGTAACTGATTACCCTCGCAGGTACATATTGCGGATGTAGCGCAGGCATGTAGCGTTGTGTGACAGGGGTTGTCTAGCAGGGGCGCGGGAGGTGAACTAATACAAGCAATGAAGTGACAATACTCATACAAGCGAGAAAAGGATGGCATTTCGTGCGGTGCTTCGAACTGGGGTTCTAGAACGGATGCCAGGTTCCTCAAGCAGCTAGGCTTTTTGAGGGCAACCTTCTGAAGCACTTGTCTGCGTCTTCGCTGGCAACTCGGCTACTCAACAAAAAGGGTTGAAGCCTAAGCCTGATAGAAGCGTTTATAACAAGTACAAGCCCAAAATTCGCGGTGAGACAAGGCATTCTGTAGGCATTGTAGTCAACGGGGCACACCTTGCATGCTGGCCCATTTCTCAAGATGGGAGTCCCGTGGCCTCCACCGGATCCTTGTTACAAGGGTCCCAAAGAAAGGTGCATTGTTTTGCAAAACCCTACTTTGGTTTCACAACCTCTGCGAGGTTTGAGATTGCGCATCATGCTTCTGGAGCCAGAAGGCCAAAAGGGAGCTTGTCCAAGAATCGCCCCCAAAACATCGTTATGAGAGGGATCCCGCGATGACCCCCGTAAAAGCGCTTAGGCCTTCTGATTTGAAAAAAAAAAAACAGGCAAAGAGCTATATTGTTGCTTTATGGTCTGCATTTCCCCTTTTTGTTGTCGTTCATGCGTTCTCTTTTTCTAGTGTTACTTGTACGTCTGTTGTCTTTGTTATTTCTGTAGTAATTGGCCGTGGCAATAGAAGATCCTGAGTTTGGCTCGTTGAGTTGCATCGCTGCTTTGCCGATAGGTATATATGGTGTTATATAGGGGTTATATCGGCATAATGGAAAAGAAATGGAAACTACTATCCTATAGTAGTTTTTTTTTAAGGGTTTTGTGTTCAGATGTAAGGTTTAGGGTGTCTAAGCTTGACAGTAGCTGATCCAATCGCGCATGCAAAGATTCAGGACACCGGTCAACAAGAAGCCGAGACCAATCAATTTCCTAGCTTATGCTTAGACGATCAGATAATAGCAATAATAGTAATAATCGTAGTGATAGTAACCGTACCAGTAGAAGTATTAATAATGGCAGACTAGGGCCGGGCCGTCCATGTATCAGTGAAGCTATCTAAGCCTTCGCGTTCAGTTGCGTAAGAGAGAGAAAGAGCGGCCTCTGGCTGTCTTGTATCCAGGACCTGCCTTCCTCCGGGAACTTGACAAGTGACAAGCGATCTGCAGAAATGAGAAGCAATCGTTTTGCAAAACAAACCCAAGTGCATACTCCAAGCTGCTCTTGCAAGATGGTCTCTTTTAAGATAGACCAGCATCAAGGTCTGAAGCAAGGCAAACGAGATGAGGAGGGGCAGTGGATCCAACATAGCGTGTTGACATAAGCACCGGACTATGATTGAAAGCTGCCGCACGTATCGGCCCCGACGAATGTCTTTAAACTCAGCTAAAAAGGTAAACCCATGCAGTCATTGTGGCTAGGTGCCGCCACGTGTATCTCAGGGCATGTAGCCGTTTTGGTGACAGGTAGTGAGTGTTTTTTGCTGTTATGGAAACGTTTGGCAACTTCACACTAGCCGTCCTGTCAGAATTCCAAAGGTTGTTGCTGGCATGTCATAAAACCAAAGCTTCGTCAAGGGCTTGTTTGAAAGAAAGTTCCTTTTCTTACTACTAGTATTATTATTACGTATTATTATTGTTATTATTATTATTGCTATGACTACTATTGTTACTTTGTGATGACCTCTGCCGATGGCAGGTGCGAAGAACGCAGCTTTGCTCAGCATAGCCTTCCCTCGGTGCTTTTCTGCGCACGAGTTGCTTGGCTTCATGAGTGTTCTTTTAATTTGTTTTAATCGCCAGTGTCTAGAGGAACACTCCGCAGTTAGATTATACTTAAATGTTGCATTTTGTAAGTTAAACTTTTCAGGGCGGAGGGCTGCGAGTCTTGCTTCTTGCCGTGTTTACCACGGTTTGATAAAGTCCTGTGGTGGATACGGGGAAACCTTACGCTATTTGGACATTGGAGGATACAGAATATGATATGCTACAACTCCTGGCAGAAGGTATGTACAAAGGATGCAAGATGCGCTCAACTGGCAGTAGGATGAGCCTAGGAGATGCGTATCATGGAGAAGTACTTGCATTTCTTGTCCATCCTGTTCCCAGGCTCTTTGTCACGTAGATCCTCTTCGTCTTCCAGTAGTACTGCTACACCTGCTGTTGCTATACCGGCTATACCTGCTATACCTCCTCTTGCTGCTGCTGCTGCTACAACGAAACTCTTACAGTAGGAATTTTCTCTACTAGTAGTACTAATTAGTTACCAGTACGGGCGCTACTAAAACTGTTCCTGCTAAGCCGCTCCTCTCACGATTGCTATGGTTGTATTCATTGATGTTAATCAATGCTGCCAACATATTCGTGCTAGCATCATCATCCCGAAGCCCGTGACCCCAAGCTGATACTATGTGATATTGTTTGCTACTACAAGATGCGTGGCCGCTATTAATGTGATTGCCATCACCGAAATGCCCCGCCGCATGCCTAGGATGAAGTGTGCCATTTTCGCAAAGAGTACCCACGTCAATGGCATGGTCACATTTCTGAGCGGGCTGATGCAGGCTGTCGGCTGATGCCACACGGTGCGTAACAGTTTAATGTCGGGCAAGGTGAGTGCAACCGAACTGCAGCCGAGCATTGCTACAATGACTGAAGGTATCACAATTTGCAGGTTCTGAAAAAGGGAGCCGTGATGTTTTCAAGTTGCAACGGAGGAATGCAGGCTGTGTTGTAGCATCTGGGAGTGGTTGAAATCACGTTCACAGGATTTGTTCGGCCCCCCTGCAATGGTCCCGTTACACCGGGGCTACCTTCCTACTTGATCTGTACTCTAGAATCACGGAAGACGGGCAAACACCCTAAACCCTCACAAAGACAAAGTTCTTGAGGCTGTCCTCTCAACGCGAGTCACATTTGGCAATAGCACAGCTTCACAGCTTCAACGATACTGCAGACATTAGGGTTCAGGGCTGTGGCTGCTGTTGAATTCCCGTGCAGTAGAATGAAGCTGCAAGTCTGAGTCTGGTCTTGTCACAGGGCCCTGCATGTGTTTCATTGCCGAAGGCCCAACTGACAGGAGCAACCGTCTGCCTTGCAGATACGTAGCCATGCTTACTAGCACTGTCAGTTCCGCTTGGAGTCAGCTTTGCAACTGCGCCAGTCCCGAGTGGACTACTCAATGGATCAGCTTGTGGCTGGGCTACATTGAAAACGACCTATCTCGTCTTCCTCCTACTACTGTACCCTGGCGCCACCACTACCACTACTGGGGGTGCTAGCCTTTTGGAAGTCTGCTACAATACACAACATGTGGGCTTTTTTTTGTTTCCGCAGTAGAAAGGTGCATTGTCCCGTAGAACCTTGTGAGGGTTATGATGAAATGTCTTTGTGAGACCAAGGTTTCTTAATACAGACAGATCACGTGGCGAAGGTGTGCAGTGTAGTGCAAAGCTTGGCATTCCACAAGCACTGTGGTCTCAAGACAACGCAACTCCAAGCACTTGTCAATGATGCTTCGAACTCATGATCGCCATTGTGCTTCGATACTCTGAGATCCCAAGGCATGCGGCATGAAGCGCAAGGAAGATGCGTTAGGAGTTCCCTGTGTGGAAGTTTCTCGGTGTAATCCCTACAACCTGCCTATGGGGGCCCCATTGAAGTATTTTTAGAATCCCCATATGTTCTTGTTCTCCGGTCATTTTGGGCATCTGACACTTAAAGCGGGGCAGTACCCTATCTTAGCCGTGTATCCCGATCCAATCCCCCAAGAAGGCCCTGTCAAACCCCATCTGAGAAGCCCTGAACCCAAAATCCAAAACCTAACGCCTAACCTGAGGAGAAGCTGGGGCAGAAAGGCACCAGGGGTCACTGGAGGCCTCTTCGAAGTCATCAGAAGGGGGGAGCTTAGGGATGACTTAGGGGGAGTACTAAGGGATTCTGGGGTCCTATTGAGGATTACACTCGGCTAGTTTGGGAATATGCGCAATGTCCAAAGTAGTTGAAATCTCATAGTTGTACTTACCATGGGGCTGCCTTTCGGGCGTGTATGGAAGGACCTTCAACACACAGAGGGTGTCTCAAAAGACCCCAAGTCCTAGAAGCCCAACTGACAGTAGTCCACGAGGAAATGCCAAGGCATGCCCAAGTTAGCTACATACGATACTTCGTACACCGTGATTCAGGCTATTTTGATGGTTTGTATATATATATATATTTACTTGCAGTTTGTAGCTGCGGCTTGGGGTTCAGCGATGGAGCGCTGAACGGCCTGACATTTCAATGATGCGAAGTCCAGGGCTGCCATTATCTGCTCGTTGCATCTGAAGTTCAATCTTGACATCAGTGAGCTGTCTTGAGCTTACAATAGCGTGTTTGCGATCCTCAAAGACCTGCAGAGCCAGGGCCTGTTGAGAAGTGTGCTTTTGCATGAAAACAACAAAGACATCACACTGGCTTCCGACAAAGAACCTGCCTTTTGAGGTACCCAGAATCATGCACCCGCACCTTCCTGATGATATTTCTGTTTACTTGTCTGTCCGTAGTTCCACTCCACAAAATTCACGGAAGCATGATTTGTTGGGAAGGCGTAGACCGCGTTTGAGAGGCCCATGACACATCCTCCAGTATTCGCTCAGAGAGTTGCTGATATGGCGCTATATCATTTTTCCGTTGTTTCGGCAAACTCTTGCCATGCAGCCGTCAAAAGAGGGTGGATGTGCCCAAAGCCATAGATGTGTTGCTTTGCAGCGCAGCCAACCACAAGCATAATGCCCCGGACCCCTAAGCCCTAAGCACCTACATCCTAGAGCAGGACCCCGGAACGATGACAGCTCTGTTTGTGACTTGTGCCAACCAGTTGAGAGGCTGGAGTACTCACGAAGCCTCAAGAAGTCAGGAGCCCAGCCAGGCAGTGTCATTCCTTGATTGCTAGCCGGAATGATCATTGATCATCCCAACTACCAGCATCGCCACTGCTGTTAACACCCCGGCGTCATAATCAGCACAAACCCCATTCGCGGCGTCACCGCTTTGGCACCACCACTGCCATAGCGGCCTGGATCACAAGTGCAACGAATTAATCCTCATCAAACAGCATCCAGGAGCACTGAGGGAGATGACCAACGTCTGTACCGAGAATATGCTTTGAGAATAGGCCTCAGTTGGTACCCAGTCCTTATGGAGAGATGCCTAGTATGTCAATGTGATCATACTACTATGATCACTGGTATATGTACTTTTACCTTTGCACATGCGTACATGTGTAATTCAGCTGGTCCAACTGCCCCGTGCTTGGGTACATGAAGCTTCTGCTGGTAGTATTGTTCGTGCCCTGGGGCGTGCATGATTTTCCTCTGAGAGTAACTAGGGTGTGTCTTGAGGGACCTCAAGATTTGTACCTGAGGAACTTGACTGGCTTCGTGATCTCTGCGCATCTTGCAGAGCAACCTTTTCATGTGGTTGCGCGGAAAGTCTACCAGGACATGGTACATAGGCCCACGGGCCTTTTATGGGCCTCGATCAGCGTGCATTATATATATATAGATATAACATGCGATATAGTCTACTCATATCGGATTATTGATGCGATCTTGAAGAGGTTGTGTGGGGAGTCTGTAGGGATGCATCTGGACAACGCAAAAGCATGACTAAGTGGCTGTTGAGTTCTCCCAAGCTCCTGGCAATAGCACATGGTGCGTTACAAGGTTGTAACATGCTTGTACTTAATCTTGTAAATTTTTGGCTGTCTCAGACTCAGGGTCCACTCAATACGTCGTAGCACACTCCCGGGCGAGGTAGATGGAAGAATCAAATGTAGGTGGATTTCGACACAATCCCCTGACTCATTCTTGACTACTTTAGAACGAAGAGGCGGCGATCAAAATGTGCTGTAGGCTGTCTGTTGTTGGGACTGTTGGAAGATGAGTCCCCAAGTTCGTGGTGCTAGCACACCACAGCAGGGTGCCCGGGTTCAGCAATGTGGGAAAACTGAAATCTTCATATGGAGTTCGCTGAGAGGTTGTAGGTATGGAAGTTTTTCAATCATGTGCATACTCTGTTCATCTTTGGGATCTATCTCTGGCAGCCGCTATCGGGTAGTCTTACTTTGAGAAAAACCTACAGACTGTGCCATACACACCCTGTGGAATCTTTGCAGGAGTCGCAGGGCGAAGTGTTGCTCATCGCCACGGCCAAGGATGACTACAAAGTCGACCATGCGTACTAGTTATGTTGATATAAAAATCATAGCACGAAGATACAGCATTGGTTTTCTCCTTCTTGCACCTGCTTGGCTTTGGGGGCCCAGAACGTGCTTGGATGGTTTGCAGATTGTACGTGAGAATGGATTTCCGCGTACCCGGGAACACGCCGAGCTTGCCTTACAACTGAAATTAGCAGGGCTTCCTACGGGCATGCACCTACGGAAGCACATCTTGAAGTTGCTTAAAGACATGTGGGTATTGATCTGAAGGTACAGGTATAGAAAAACCTGGAACAATTGATAGACCATGAGGATAAGAAGGTATGTCTTCGTGACAAAGTAAACTCCGACCCGGACCTTCACACCTGAACTCCAAGCCCTATAGATTCGCAACTTTGAATTCCTCAAGGAGTAAGCGCCTGCCAACGTGCAGAATATGCTCTTGCACCGAGATCTAAGCCATGTCCACGTCTCTGTGAGTGCTACACAAACCCCTAATCCTAATATATACATATAGACACCTTTTAACCTTTCCATGCCATGTTCCATTAGATCTCCATATCTACTATATGGACTATGCCGTCCTAAAGCTCCTTGGCTTATTTATTTCGGAAACCTTCCACGGGTCTGCTAGCGAAATCGTAATGGCACCACGAAAGGCCTTTTTCTCGCAAAAGTTTTTACAGACTCGCAGGATGATCCTAAGGGCTCTCAGAGCCAGGTTTCTAGTGCTTGTCTGGAGCTTGGTACTGCCTCGTAAATTGTTTGTTTGAATCCCGTCATTTTCTCTTTTAATCTTGGCAAGCATGACAGCAAGGGTTGACCAAAGTTGTCGGGGGTGGCATTCACAAGGCCAACGTTGGGCACGGAAGCTAAGCGCCGAAATGCAACGGACAGCAGAACTTCAGCTCGCTGACCACGCAATCAGAAGTTGTCCTGGAAGCCTTAGGAAACCTTAAAGCCCAAAATGCAAACGATATCAGTATTGGAGAGGATGGGCGGATGCTCTTGAATGACGATGGCATCATCCATGTGGACCAGGTCGTCGTGGCTATCGTTGGGCCCTGAGTGCTGTAGCTGTGGTAATGGCGGCTGTATGGCAGTAGAACTGTAGCAGCCGTGTGCCAGCAGTCCTACACGTAGTAGCCTAGTGGCTACCGAGCAATTGTAGTAAGAGCAGCAGGAGGGGCAGTAGTTGTCGCATTCTCGTGATTACTGGCTCGGTACTGGTAGTGGTAGCAGTTGCAGTGATTACAGCAGCAAAGAGGAACTGAAATGAAGGAGGAACAGCAGTTGCGGCAAGAGTATTTAGTCTACGAGCGATTTGTCAACTCAGTCTGTCCCGGAACTAGAGCAGGATAGTGACACTGTTGGGTTGGAGATCCGCTTTGTGGAAGGATGTGCAGATATTTTGGCAAAAACGTGGTACTTCAACGAGACTAGGAAGGTCTTGCAGTGTTATCTGCGCACGCAAGAAAGACAGGGCATCACTTAAGGGTTACGTCCTCAGCCAATGCAAGAAGTGAGATAAGTAAGAGCAATGGCTCGCGCAAGGAAGCTAGAATTGATGTTTCTCTTCAATTCCGATTGCGACTCAGTTGGAGACTTCCAGTGGAGCCCCAACACCTAATTACTTTGGATGCGTGGGAGGCAGTTCCGCATATCCCCGTCTGATCCAGAAGATATAAGGCAATAGGAGGTTGTGTGTGAGTTGTAGAAGGATGCCATGCATTGTCATGCAGACTACCATCTTATCGACCCACCTCTAAAAAGCATCTACCGTTTACTCTATGCCCTATAGATGCATTCGCCAGGCTACAAGCGAGAGACAATGCATGCCTTTTGCTGAATGCCACGGCGGCGTGCTCAAGGCCATGCTGGGCCTGGGAATTATCCTTCAGGGAAACGGGCAAATAGCTCTACAGTATAGTAACAGAGAGTCCTCGCGCAAGCATGCACAGTGCACACTGCTGGGCTGAATCTTTACTTGCCAGACGGGGTATCACGAACTTGGGGTTCAAGCATCTGATCGTGATCTTGCCACAACTGTGAGCCGCGATCCTCGCGATTGATGAATTTTAGGGCCTTCGATCTTCTTAGGTATCCTACCGACGCCGACATTATCTTGAAGTGAAGACAGGGGCCCAGATTTTGACCCAGAAAGGGAGAGTTTTTCCATGCAGTTCCCTTTCAGGCACAAGTCGCAAACAAAGCTTATGCCCACCCGTTTCGCACACGTCTCTACACAAGCATGCGACATCCTTGGTGTTTTTGCATGAACTTCCACTGCCGTCTGGTTGGAATACGCCCGCTGCTGCTCACTGTCACAATTACTGCCCTATGCGGGGGGCCCTCATGTTGGTGATATTGTAGGTACATCCTGCTAAGTTAAGGCAAGTCGACATTGAAAACTCATTGCAGCAAGCATCGTAAGATTTGCTGGTGCCTGTAGGCCTTTTTTGCAAGCAACATCTCGCACGTCTTGCAGGAGTGGAGGTTCCAGTTTCTGCACGCGCGCGTGGGCCCCGGCTGTTTCGAATAACAATAAGCCTCAAGTTGCGCGTCCTTCGGGCGACTTCGAGTGAGCATCAGCGTGTTCTGCAAGGGAATGCCTAGAACCGGACGCTTGAATCATATTGCAGGACCCAGTAGCCAGCGATTTTCAGAAAAGAAGGGTCACTGTCAATGTGAGCGGCAACATGATCTGGCTAGGCTGTCAGGACGAATCGTGCGCAAACCTGAACTGCATGGACTTTTGCCCTATGTAAACATTAGACGACCCCTGGAGAGTGGCCCATCATTGCAAGAACCCACTACATTCTGAAATCTTTCGACATTCCCTCGTGATCCTTGCATAATCAAACCCCAAAAACACACATAATGTTGAGAAGTTCCCGCACCTTCATGCGCAGGCGTTGACCCTGACCTGCAAATCCTAAGTTCCTGACCCTCAACCTTGAAGTCGTAACCTTTAACTCTAGCCCCCAGTCCTATGTAATCTCATTATGAAGCCCATGGCTGCTATGACTCGTAAAAACGGACTGTGAAAAGCAATTGCCTCTGTAGGGCAAAAGCTGCAAAGGTTCCCAGCGTTTGAAGAGGGAGAGCGAGACGGCAGCCAAGGTCTGGGTGGGTTGAGTCCAGGATTTGGGATTTTCCCAAAATTAATACCTTTGTGTGGTCCTTAGACTAAGTATTTTGGGTGATGGGGATCCCCCTGGTCAGGCAAACTACCATTTCCAGTTGAATGTTTTGGGCTTAGGGATTGAGGGGTTAGGTTAGGGCTTGGGGAATTTACGTGAGGTAGGGTTTTACAGTTCTATTCGGTGAGTGCATTCAGGCCTCCTTCAGAGAAGTGCTGGGAGTACACGTGGGTTGCCCTTTGGGCTGGGTGGGACATGTGAATCCTAGTTTATCTGGACCTTAGTGGTTGAAGTGTGTGGGGGTTGTTAGTCTTGGGGGCTTAAGCAATAGGAATTACGGTGCATAGCGGATGGGCACAGGTGCGGAGGGTCTCTCGACAATGATACAAGGGCGTCACATTATGAGTTTTACATTGATGCTCAGTTTTGGACGGTTCGGAGTGCACGTGGATTTGTCAGCGGTGTGCGGTCCTGCTTGGGCCCTTACACTGAGGATTCAAGGGTTCTAAAGGTGGACCCTGAGTTGAAGAAGGACAGGTCACTGCGAGACCCTCAGAGTTAATTAAGCATATGTCAGGCTTGAGTTTTTTCATGTGCCGTGTAGACCCTGAAAGGACGGTTTAGATTCTGGAGCTTACTTTCCCAAACATATATCATCCCACATGGGCCCTGTCTGGACAGACAGCAATCCTTGCATGTTTCTTTGGCGTAGCGTGTGCCTTGACAAGGAATGACAGGATCCCCATTAATCTACAGATCTGTATATGTACCCTGATGCAGTCCCAGGTCGTAATTCACGCCCTGGAAAACTTAAAATCTTTCATTAACTTAGGTTGTAGACCAACCAGAAACCGTAGTTCGTTTGGGCTGGTGCTATGCAGGAAAGCAGAAAGGGAGAAGTGCTTCTTCTCCATCAGCCAGGCATGGACAGGCCAGGCACCCTTACTGCCAAACCCTCCAATCCGGCAAGTCCTCAACCCCTCGACCCAAAGCCCCTAAACCCATGTGGAGGTACACAGTTTGAGGTGTGAGACCTCAGGGATCATGGCGTCGGCTCATGGATGTGTTCATGTTGAACCTCTGCTCAGGGATTGTTGCTCCCCGAAACTTACCTGGAACCTTGGAAAGCCCCTGTTTTAAGGGCCGTGGTCTTTACAGTCCGTTTGCGGTTTCATGTTAGCTTGGGAGAGAGTGGCCGCTTTACCCCTTCCGCCTTTCACTTGATTGGCTCCCCATTCTCGCGGCTTGCATTGGCTGTTGTGATCGCTGCCAACACTTATGGTTTGCGAGTCTCGTTGTCAGCTCATGGTTCCCTATGTTGCGTCCCATGCAGGCAGTGGTTTCTATCCAAGACAGTGGAGGAAACGCGGAGGAGGAGCCTTTCTTGGCGTTGCTATAGGCATGGTCGTAGGAACTGAGCGACTGGCTGAAATTATGTGCGCCATGAAGCAAGATGTTATGCTTGAAGGTGGCACTATGAACTACCTGTTGCAACTCTGGTTTGCAATACCCTGAAGCCTCATTTTGATTGAGTACGTCATGCGTTGGAATCGTGGATCTGGCTGTTTGGCTCAGGTTGGAGGACATTTAGCACCCTAAGCCTTATGGACCCTCTATCCTTTTTGGATAGTATGCATACCACCTGAACCCGGATAGATACAAAGAAGCATGCTTTTTGCTTGTAAAGTTGCGCATATGATGGAACCATGTGCAAATGGCAATTCGCCATGCATGAGAAACCTGAAGGACCTCATCCGACAAAAAACAAACGGCCAGTAAATTATAGTTATATCTGTAGAGAGCCATCTTATTCCCTATTATATCCCCTATATATATATATATATAGTCCCCCTTAAGTAGATAGAATATGGCTTTGGGTATATTATAGTAGATCCCCACATACCCCATATTCTATCAGGGGGACTATACCCTATTATACTGTAGTAGCTTCCATTTTGTTTTCCATTACCCCTATAAACCCTAACCCTAAACCCTATTATACTGTAGTAGTTTCCGTTATGTTTTCCATTACCCCTATAATCTCATTCGTAGCTACGCAGGCTCCTGTAGCGCGCAAGAACCTGAGCTGCCCATGGGACCCCAGAAGCCGGCAACGCTCTCGGCCTGCCTCGCGCACGCAGGAGTTCCTTACTGGTAGTTAGTAGGGAATAAGAGAATAGATATATCATATACATATATGTATATATATATATATATACATGTGTGTTTTTTATCATATTCTTATATACACATATATATATATACATATGTACATTTAGAGTTTAGGGCTTGTAGGGTTGGTAGGGAATAAGGGAATATATTGGTGTAGTATAGGGGTAATGGAAAAGAACATGGAAACTACTACAGTAGAATAGGGTCTTTATTGGAGATGTTGTGGGGAAGAAGGGACCATACTCCTTAAGTGATCCCTACATAATACACTCCTTTATTCCCTGCTAATCCCCAGTAAGGTTCCGAAGCAGTTGGAAGCCGCCCTGGCCGAACGGACCATCGCGGAGGTTCGTAGAATTGCCAAGGCGTCCTGGGCCGATTAGTAGGCAATTACATAAAACAGGTATAGGGGTATATACCCCCTATAGTACTAGCCCCTAAATAGGGAATAAAGAGGGCCGTAAGCTTGCGGTACCCATGATGGGAGTACATGGGGTTACATGTGGATATATAAGGTACATGAGAGTGCAGCTTTGGTTGTGGGGCTTACATGTCGTATAGTTTGTAGTGTACAGTGTGTCATGTACTGTAGGGTTTCAGGATTGGGGCGTAGAAAGCGGGCTCAGGGCTACAAATCATGAGAATAAATTTTCTTCAGCTTCACATTCTTCTGGAAGTGAGGCTAGTGATTTCTCCACTGGTACCTCTCATCTTTAAGTGCTTTCCTCAAACTCTGTTGTTGGCCAAGGGCTTGCGGCTCACCGGCAACTTGCATACTTATCCTCACGAGAACCTACCATCCACAAGTACTCCACAGCAACCCTAGGTACGCCCACCCAAAATATCGAAAAAAAAATCAATTGCTAGGCCCAGAACCATATATGAGTCCAAACTCCCAAGCCGGGAATCTTGACCCGAAACTCTACACCACAAATCCCTCAACCCTCCGGGGCGGGATTAGGGGGTACCCTTCCGTCATCTTCAGTCTATAAGAGTCCGTTCGTCTTCCATTTTGATCCTTACAAGGGGACCTTACTTAGAGCGCCTGTAATATCCCCCAGGCCCCTAACCCTGCTCCCCAAACCCTTGAGTAGAGGCTGGCCTGGCAGACCCAAAAGCGGCAGAGCTCTCGGAGGTGATCCATTTATTTATCATTACTATATTACAGTAGCAACATGGTAATAGTATAGCAGTGTGTGCTTAGGGTTTGGGAATGTTGACTTAAGGGTTCCGGATTTGAGTGGGGCGTATAGAGTTTAGGATTCGGGGTACAATGTTTAGGCCCTCGTGTTCAGAATGCGAGGTTGAGGGGTAGGACCCCAGTAAGGATTCAGAGTTCAATGTTGCGGGTTTAGGAATTGACGCTTGGTGCAGAATCTGCTGCCCGTAGGGCAAGGGGGTAGTCCAAGGACAGTGCAACGAACTTTTTGGTGTATCTGGATTCCAGCATGTCAAGTAATGACTTGTCGAAAGTAGACCGGAAGAGCTATTTTGCAAATCACACAGCTTGTAGTTTCTGGTGCCTTCAATTCTAGTTCCGAAGACTGGCGTGAAGGGGTGTTGACCATTTGGGTTCAGGGCTTCGGGATGTTAAGGTTTGACTTGAGGTGCAGGGTTTCGAGCTTCAAGTTGGTTGAAGGATTTTGGAGAGGTGCAGAACTTAAGTTTTTTGGGCATTCATACATGACAGATCCCACGAACAGCTCGGGTCTCACAGTGGGGGCTGGAAGGGTTACCCAATGTCACCCATGCAATCACGCCATGCCTTCAGTTCAGATGTCAGGCCAATTGTGAATAAGTTTTGCGGTTGATTGGGAGGCATTGGGAGTGCAGCGGCTGTGGACGTAAGGGGCCCCTAAACCGAAGTAGGAAATGGAGCCGACCTTGCAGGCGGTGAAGTATTTTACTGCATAGCAGACTTGTGGTAGGAAAAAAAATTGTGAATAATGGAAAGATCGGGGCACGGACTCAACAATCAAGATTCCAGGAAGGTCTTTCGGCTTCCCGAGGTTCGAATTGAATCCATGAGAGACTTATACCAATTAAGAAGTCCGTATGGTGAAGAATTTCCAGGATCTCAGGACTTACTATTTTTCCCATTCCCTGTACTGCGAATGACTGTAGACACCGAAGCTGCCCTAGAAATGTGGTATACACAGATACTTGCACATGCACACTCTTGAGGAGTTCTCATGTTCGCCATAGAAAGAACTAAAGGAAATCACCCTTCCTAAAGCCTATAATCCCCTGAACCCTAAACCCTGTAATCCCCAAACCTCTAAGTGCTTCTACGCCCTGCATGGGCATTTTGGCAGGTGCAGCGACTCCTCGAGCTACTCCGGCCCATTGTGGATCTACTCAGGCAGTGCCTTGCCTGCCATTCTTCGAGGGGGGTGGATTTCAGGGTTTTGGCGTTTCTTTAAGCAGCTTAACATTTTAGGGCTTGGGTTTTTAAGGTCGAGGACTTTGGGGGTTCAGGGTTTCCGTCTTAGGGAGTCCAAGCGGTTCTGGGATTAGGAAGGAGGAGCGCCAGGAGGATGAGTGGTGAATCGAGGAGGACTAGCCATCTTAGTCGGAGTAAGGTCATGTTTCGGTGGTGCTTCTAGGGGAACCCATTGTTCTGGCGTGGTTTCTTAACTAGTCGTTCATTTACATCCCATGCGGACATACAACCTTTTTACTTAGGTGGTGTGTCGCTCTCAGCAACACAGAGGTTATGGAGTCCTCAGTGTTCCATGCCTGAGACAGGTGCGCACCAGAGTTCGTTGACGTGCCGAAGCCAGGACGCCAGCTCTTCTGGCGACATGCAGCTTCTGTCGCACTTGGGCGCACCCAGGCCGGTGTGGCCTACAAGCAGTGGCTGCAGTCGGAGACCATTCTGGCCGCTGTTGAAGATGAGTTGGACGCAGAGCTGCAACTGCAGGAGGACCTGCATGAAGCCTGCACGGAACATGCTGGCGGAATCAAGCGCGACCCAGAGGCCGCCGAAGATGAGCCGGAGGCCAAGCGACGGTGCACAGCATCCAGCGCCTCCAGCGCCTCCAGCGCCAGCACTTCCTCAAGCTGCGTCCCGCCGCTTGATGCAGCGACCTTGCGCCGAATGGAGGAGATGAAGGCTTTGCAGCGCCAGTGTGACTTAGATCTGGTCGCCTTGAGGGCTCAGCAGCTGGGAGAGTTTGAGCGATTTGTCCAGCAGCAGGAGGAGAAGATGGCCCAAGCAAAGGCAAGGTTCCAACGGAATCAAACAGAGCAACTACTGACCATAGAAAAGCAGAATGTGCAACACATTGCAGAACTTCGATCCAAGCATTTGAAGGAGATCTTTGCTCCTTGCTTGTGGATCTCTGCTGCTGATGGCCAAGACTGGCATGGATTCTACATGCTCAGCACCCAAGACTCGACAGACGTTGCCCCTGTTTACTGCAAATACGGCTCCGACAAGCCTTTCCTTTTCGCCTCGGGAGCTCAATGGTGGTTCAGTAGCAGGCAAAACATGCTTGCATCCGCACCATGCGGATTTGTACATAGCACGTGCGCAGGCCATGCAGCACCAAATGTCATTGACGCAAGTGGCTGGAAGATGTTGGGCCCAGACAGGACGTGGCATGCTACGGACCTGAGATTGGTGGAGGTGCGGTCCCCTGTCGAGTTTGTGGTGGTGTCCCTGGCTGGCGAGGAGATCCTTCGCAAGGCCTGCTCGCTGGAAGAGACAGTGGGGCAACTCAGGAAGGATCTGCAGGAGCCAAGCCGGCGACACCAGACGGTGCTGCTTTGCCTCAATGACAACAGGCTCCGGAAGTCCACACCACTGGGTTGCCTCAATGTAAAACCAGGAGAGCCGCTGCAGGCAGTCTTCATGCTCCGGAAGTGCTTGGCTTGCAAGAACCCCATCGACGGGCCCCCGTCGCGCTGCGGCAGCTGTGGCAAGTGCCACTGCCGTCCATGCAGCCGCAGACTTACGCGGTGCTGGCGATGTGGCAAGCGTGTCTGCCGCAACTGCGCAGCCGAGGTGGGTATATGGTTCTTCATGGGTATGTGTCCCAGGTGTGCTCAGCCACCAATTGCGTGACTGCACCAAGTGCTGATGCGCACCCAGAGACGAGATCTAGGTGGATGCTAAGCCGACGCGAAGCAACGCGGGCTCAATGCAGCCTGTGCTGAAAAGTCCCTAGCCAGGTTATAGGTTCCAGCATGTGCCAGCCACCTTTATTAGTTGTTTTGAGGCAGTCACTTAAAGGCCTTCAAGCACCGAGATTCTTTGCAGGTTTGTTCACTGTCTTCAAACTTCTGCTAGCAACGTTTCTTTTAATGTATGGAGTTTCCTGACCTTGTCTTCCTTGCTGCAGCCACCTGACGTGTTCTGGTCTGCTAAGGATCCGAATAACTAGGAGCACAGCACAACTTACCATGAAAGGCCTGGTGAGTACAGAGTACAGCTACGTGCAGGATGCCCATGCCAGTCGCTATCGCAGAGCCCATGCTCTGAGCCGTTTCATGAGGCTTTCCAAATCTGTCTGGGTACTTGTTCTACCAAGTATGACATTGAATGCTACTCCAGAAGTCTTAACTCGCAGTATTGCAATTGCTTCTCTTCGAGCTGATGTGAACAGCGGCAATTCGAATCCATGGCCGTGCTGCCACGAGAAATTACGCAATGACGGTGCTATTGCCTTTCTTTCCTAGATGCGTCAGGTCCCAACTGCACTTGAACTTGCAGGGTTTCTGGAATTCAGAACTTCGGGCGTTGAAGACTTCAGCATTCGTGCTCCTCGGAAATCGTTTAGATGGAAATGAAGGAGGACAGGAATTGTAAGTGGGGCATTGTAGTGCACGATTTGCCAGACTTTGTATTGTAAGTTTCGATTTTCGCTGCGGCCATAGGCTGTCCCACCCGCAGGACAGCTGAAGCTGGCGTCTCCTCACTTCAGGCCGGTGCCAGCATCAGCTCTGGTAGGGTGGGCATATGAGCTAGAGTCTTCAAGGGGTTATATGAGGGATTATATAGGGGAGTATTATATGGGTTATTGAGGGGGATACTAGGAGTTTAGACTACAGGAAACTTGAGGTGTGTTAGCTTTCAGGTTTACCAGATACTTGGTACGTCGCCTTTTCTGTTGAAGTCTTACCTTGCAAGGCCTTGGCATAGAATAAGTGACGTATGCACGCATCTCCACGAAGATGCTATAGCTGTCAAGAAGGAGCATTTATCACTTGGGGAAACCCCAAATCAGCTCTGAAGATGTTCTATGTTGGAGTAAGCACGGGCCCATTGGGCTTCAAAAAGGATCTACATTGCGGGAGGACATATTGGGCTGCCTCAAGAGATCGAAATTAAAGCATATGGCAATGTCCAGGACGTGGGGCCCTTATAAATAGGGCGGCGCAGAGTTTCTTCTTTCGATTAGGGGTATATGGGGGTTATATTAGGGTTATATTAGGGTTATATTAAGGTTATATTCGGGTTATATTAGGGGTTATATTAGGGGTTATATTCATGTTCCTTGCCCTTGGGAGGGCTGAAGGGGGGGTTCAGGAGATAAGGCCTGGCTCACACGTCGGCAAAGCGGACCTATTGGGGTTTCTCAAAAACAGGATACCGTGGGACCTCAAGCATAAGATGGACTTGTAGATTTTTGCATATTTTTGCGGTCCGGTCCCTCATGGGATCTCATAGGATTACCTATAGAGTTTGTCTCAAGAAACTCCCCGTGGGGAGGGGCCCCCTCCCCACGTAATATGCACGGTCAAGCTCTTGATCCCCACTGATTAGAGCATGATTTCAATGATGGTGATGCTGAAAATCATGCAGGTCATATTGATGAAAGTGGTGACTGATACTGCCATCATAGTTTTTTTGTGAACCATCTGCGGAGGGCCCGCAGAGCCATTAGCGAGGGTTGTGGTCTTTGTCGTTGTGGTTGTGGTTGCGGCGGCGGCGGCGGCGGCAGTA
>CAJNIZ010002180.1:35351-49532 GCA_905231905.1 Symbiodinium pilosum | reverse complement strand
GTGGGTAGTGGGTAGTGGGTAGTGGGTTGTGGTAGTCGTAGTCGTAGTCGTAGTCGTAGTCGTAGTAGTGGTAGTAGTGGTAGTAGTGGTAGTAGTGGTAGTAGTGGTAGTAGTGGTAGTCGTCGTCGTCGTGCCAGTGGTGGTCGTGGTCGCTTGCAAAATGGAATAGAAGCAGTGACCGCGCGCATGGCAATCATCTCTGATAACCTCTTCAAATTCAACACCTGCAAGCCGTGAAAGCCTTCACTTGTTGCAGGTTGCCTCCATGATGACAGGTGGAAGCCAGGACTCACAAGTCTCCTACTGCTATGGTAGCAACAGTGATGTATAGCTTCCCCCCGCCACCAGCCCTCACCACCAGCCCCGGCCACCACAGCCACCACCACCCAGACCATGGCCTATGACAACGGCAGCGGCGAAGATGACTGGTAGCCAACCAATGCGGGTTTCCACGCAAGTTGTCCTCTCTTTAGGATGCCTGTGGAGAGATCTCGTGCAGTTTATTTACGTATTTCAGGGATAACAGGAGACGATTGTTCGTGTGGCTTTATGTAGTATATCTCTTCCGTCCTTTGTATGACGTATGACAAAACATGTAGCTGGCTCAAGCCCGGGCTATAGACGCCCATCCCCAGGAGTGTTTAATCCTGCCCCCTTTAGCCAGAAACATGTCATTCACGTAGGTATTCCTGAGAGGATCCCTTGTAGAAATCTCTGCGACCACTTGTAAAGGCCCCGATCGCCACACCCCCAAATCTAAGCCTTACGTCGTGGGTCCAACCTAGCGGAAGGACGGGCCCAGTGGAATCAGCGTGAACCAGCTGAAGCGCTTCATTACGCCAGAGGCTGTGCATGGGTTCTCTTAAAGATGAGATTAGGTATCTTTGTCTGTCAGATAGAGAGTAGTAAGAGACGTGTTTACAGGGTGATTTTTGCATGTTTGTGCAGATGCGTTAGAAGCATATATTGAACTGATTTGCATCACAAGTTTTGAGTATGTGCTTTCTTTCGCCTGAGAAGTTTGGCAGTATAGGACCCCTTGCTCGGGATAGACAGGTGTAATGGCTTCGAATGGTACAATTGTGTTGTAGGGGTCGGAGGGGGTTTGGGGGTTTATTGGGGAGGCGGGTAACATGTCTTGCCTCACTGGGGTCCAGCTGTCACAACGATTGGAATCTGAGATAGACGGGTTCTCCTAGTTTGTGCCGCAGCCGCATCTTGCAAGATCTCTATGGCTTCCCATTAGAGGTACGAATCTGCAAGCATGTTGACCAATGCAAATCTTGGTGTCCTTTCGTTTGGTGTGGTACCTGTAGTCGGCAGTCCAGTGCTCCTTTCGCTGTTACTGGCAATAGCTACGCTTAAAGTCCCTGGTGCCCGCTTATCGCACCCTGCAAATATCCCCTGGACCCTTAACACCTTCGGAGCCTTATTCAGGACGCATCTCTTTGATGTGCGGCCCTCTCAAAATCCCCTTCTCCCTCGCATTCAACACCCGCCCCTCCGGAGATCAGATGTGTCAGATCCCATGGGAGTAGGCTACGAGCCTCCTTCATTTTGGGGAATAGACTTGAAGCGTGCCAGCACAAGTTTCAAATGCAGCGCGAATCACGATCCAGTTTGGCTTGCCTCATACGCCTCATATGTCGCATAATGCGCGGATCCTATAGTTAGGTTGGTATTATAGTGATGGAGATCACCGCAGGGGGGCCCGTTTTGGCACAGGAATTGTTTGAACGAGACATCTTGCTCATGAATGACATTTCAGAACAGCATACTGTGCATCCTCATGACGCCTGAACCCCGGCTCGCTTTGAGGAAGGGTTCTTATTTTCATGGCAGAAATCCTGCACTGTGCCACGTAGCAGAATTGCCTCCTCAAGGTTTCCTCCACGTGGAGGCCAAGGGTCCCAATACCAAGTTACTCACAGTTGAGGCATACGCATTATAACGATCAGATCTCAGTACTTGCAAGCTTTTTGTGCAGCATACCTGGACCCCACGGAACCTATGTTATGTTGTTGGGGCAAAAGAGAGGACATATATGGCAGTTTCCCAAAATAGGGGGATCCCAATATAGACCCAAAAAACTGTAATCCTTAGTATGAGGACCCCCAGAATGGTACCCCTAAATTTGGGAAACTCCTATATAAGCTAAGTTTAACTTGTTTACAAAAAAGGGAAACTGCCATTTGTAACGTTTGGAAAGGCAGACTTTATAAGTCCATGTCATGCAAAGATCGTTTGCAGGTTCCTGAGCCACGGCAGGCGGGAACCTCAAGTGGAAGCGTCCCAAACTGACACCAGTTTAGTCATAAGGGGACCCAAAACATCACTATGTTTCCTACAAATTCCCATATTGTCCCGTGGTCTCCTCTTTTTTCGAAGCCAACTCTAGGCTTGAGGAATTCGGATATAAGGGCGTGCGGGTCAGGGTGTAGGGTCTGGGGATTGGGATTCAGGGTTTTGCAGGGTTCTAGGGCTTATTCGGGTTTAGGGTGTAGCAGCTAGGATTCACTGGGCTCAGTGATTAGGAAATGGGGTTTTGTAGTGTGAGTTTAGTTCTTCAGGGCTTGTGGTGTCCAAACATAAGGTAACACGATCTAACACACGGGGCAAGGCTCGATTTTGGTGCTCACATTGGGACGACTTCCTAAGTATCCCTGCTCTCTCTCTCCTTACTTACCCCAGTAAGCTAAGGGCATTCTTGAATCATCTCTTCAGGGCTCCTCCCAAGTGAGGAGCTGCAACGCCGAGCAGTCAAGCCATAGCTCCTGAAAGGTCCTGAGGTTTTAGTGTGAGTGTATGACGTGAGGCTTGAAAGGGTTTAGGGTTTGAGGGTTCGGGGTTTGGGGGTTGTTTTGGGGGTTCGCCTGGGGGAAATTTTGCACCGCCTTATACATACTATTGGACGTACAGTGCTACCCGGGTCTTCAGTGCTGCAAGATTTCTCCTCCATCCACCACAGGGCCTCAGTCTCGAAGCTCTACACGGGTCTGAGGGAAAGCTTGGCACTGCCCCTAATCCCACCCGAAGCTTGCCGCTGGAGTTCAAAGATCCAAAATCTTAAAATCCAAGTCCTAGATAGCTCAAAATTTGACCGCTACCTCTGCCCCAAATGCGAAACCTTTAGTCCCAGGTGCCCAGAGGGTTTGAAGCCCTAAACCACCTAACTAACCTTCAGGCGCCACTCCTAGAGTCCCTCAAGCGGCATCCACGGCTGACAGTGCTTGTGCTGCCTCCTGTCATGGAAAAACGCGGAAAGTGGATTGGAATTGATGGCGGAGGGTGCAGGATACAGGGAGGTGGTTACTGGCATTTGTGGGTTGAGGTTGAGGGTTGGGATTGTAACTTGTGAGCCTGTTTGCCAGGCACCTGAAAAAGCGCTTACAACAACGAAGACTGTGGATACGGCAACGGCAGGGCTTCTGGGCAGAGCTTCCGTGAATAGTTGTTCTTGCGAAGAGAGACCTTTCAAACGATGCGTCGTCACCCCTACTACAAAAGGCCCAACCTCGAGACCGCTTGTGGCTTTACGTCGGGGATTTGGGGCTGCATCCAGCGAGCTGGCCCCGAAACTTCTTGGTGCCAGTACATGCCGCGTCTTCCCCAAAGGCTTCAGCGAACAGATGGCAGAAAGTGGATCACAGACTTGGATTCAAACCGCCAAGCTGCAACCCTCGCCAAAACAAAACCCGTATCATTAACATAAAGAGCATGAGCGTTGATACCATGATGCTGCTGCCGCTGCCGCTGCTGCTTCTGCTGCTGCTGCTGCCGCCGCGGCTACTGTTGCTACTAGTGCCGGCACGACCACCACCACCACCACCACCATCACCACCACCACCACCACCACCACCACCACCACCACCACCACCACCACAACTGCCGTCGCCGCCGCGGCCACCGCCACCCCCACCCCCACCACCACAGCTGCAACAGCATTCTGTCATTCTGTTTCCCTGACAGGAGGTTGACATTACTGTTTGGAAGCTCGAAGTCTCACTTTTCGGAGTCTGGTGATCACAAGCTAAATCGTTACATGCCGTTACCAACATCATGATTCTCATTTTCAGGTTTCACGAGGACGGTCAGCCAATTTGGCCGCAGCTGGCTCCTTGTCGCTGAGTTTCAGATGCAATGAAGTGTGTAGAAAGGATCATGCTAGTAGTAGGTAGTGTGGCTTTAACAGAGATCAGTGGGAGTTCAGGTGTTTTGCCGGTTTTCTGAATCATTGTGAGTAGCATCAAGTTGCAACTCCTGCAGGAATGAAGAGATCCCGAAAAGGCAGGAAGGTACCATTTGAAGACGGCTAGCTATTGTCTTACGGGGTTGGAGCGGAAATCCCGAAAATCCAGAGGTCCCATGCCTTGCTGTTGTTTGGAGACATCTCTTCTTTTCATGCAAATAATTAGGGTCTTTTCAGGCTTCTGGGTCAATTTTTTAGGAGGTTGGGAATGGCTCTGGGCATTTGAGTTTTGAAATTTGAGGTTTTAGGGCTTCCCTCCGAAGCTAAGAAGAAGATTTGCACGGCCGGGTCTATCCATGATCCATACCAGAAAAGGCCGTGATCTTGCGATGGATTCTTCTTCTGAAGCGCAGGTAATTGCTTCTGCTGCGTAGTTTGTGCATTCACTGGCTATTTCTTGGCAAGACTTGGGCAAGTCTTTCTATCTCGCATGATTCCCTGGCCTGCCCTAGGTTCTGGCATGCGGAGTGCTTCAAAGATACCTCTAAGCGGCTGAATCGTAAATCTCTGGAGGCCTACAATGCGCAGAAACACTGTGATCCTCATCAGGTGTTTGAGGTTGCTCTTCACTTCACTGCACTACCGTCTCGGGCAACAGAGTCTGTCACGACGGAGCGAGAGGCATCTTGTAGCACCTCCCTCTTTCTACATAACTCACATTCCGGTTGTTCTATTCATGTGGCCTGTCGGCCGGACATATGGGTACCAAAGTTCTGTAAAGATCTACAGCGTCTCAAGCCATGAACCTAGAGGCCCCAATTGTTCAGTACCAGAGTTGATCAAGAGTCAGAAGCACGTACTCAGAGAATATGATCGCCTTTGTTCATGCAGCCCAAGCTTGAGGCCTCTGCCTCAAACCAAACGCCGAGCTGAGAACTCCGAACCTTGAGCTGCCGCAGTTGGAACAAGCTGCGGACAAAATAAAGGTCCCCCCCTGCACCCTAGATATTAACCCAAACTTTGAACCCTTAGCTCCAAACCCAGGTGTGTTTTCTCCACTACTTTCATCGGCAATCAGAACTCCTGGACAAAGCCCTTGTCGTCCTATCTGGAGCGCAATGCGGGGCTTATCTGGGTCTGCAGGATGCTGGAAATATGGGCTTTTACTACGGGCACGGGTCCTTTTTAGGGAAGTTCTAGGGGCCCTGCGGGGTATGCATAGGGTCTGCAGAGATGTGCGATGTACTTAGCGCCATAGGGACGCAATGTTAGAGGTCCGGGGTTTTGACCTTGGGAGTTCAGGGTCGGCCTTACGGTCAGATTGCTTTGGACTTCTGATGGTGCGGTTCTGGTGCCGTTGGTCAGCACATCGGTGGGCAAACCAAGCTCATAATATGGGAACTCCTATCAAAACTACTTACTGAGGGTGGGGCGTAAGGCAATATTTTACATGGGGATTATTTGTGGATTGTATTCTCTTAATCCCCACTAGCCACCAGTAAGTTCAGTACAGAATCACGACAATCCAACAGTACGAGCCGTGATGCTGACAGTTGTCTGGCAGAAGTAGGAGTGGTACTAGACCCACACACAAACAATCGGGACAAAGCGACGACCACGACCAGTCTGACGACTTTGATGATAGTGCCGGTCATGAGACTAACATTCGCCATTGCTGTACAGGTTGTGGCCAAAAGGTATTCAGCGCCCGGGGCATGAATAGACTCAAAGATGGGCCAGGGCAATGATCAGAAAATGAGTGGGGTTCAGGAAGTTCAGGCTCTATTGGTTGAGTGTTTAAGTTCATTTCTGCATGCAAAAGGGACACTCACAGGTTCGACACATTAAGATGCGCAGCGGGAGACCATGACAGAACTCACGGAGACGGCAGAAATGTCTGCAAGAAGACCTTGTAAGACCTTGGGTTATTCACCTATGTTCAGGTGCCCTGTTCATAGTTCCCGCGCTTCCAGACCATAAGTCATGAACTTTGCAAACTTAGCGCACAGTTGGTCTGCAATGAATGTACTGATGTCACGTCATGCTGGCCTTTGGGGCGATGGCTCGGAAATGCCATGCCATGCAGGTAATTTCGAGATAGTATGTTGTGTTTTTTGCACATTTCTTGGAACCCATCGTTCCTGAGAAAACTACAGCATTACGACGTTCCCAGAAGCTTGCCCTTTTGGGAGAGAGGCCAAATGGTTGTCTGAATCTGATGTCGAAGCAGGTAAAAACTCGTTTCCCTCCTCGCATCATGGAATCCAACTTACTCCATTCCAGCATAATCTCCCCCCTATCCCCAGGATCCCTAGCGCCGCGTGTCTTGAGAACCTCCCATCTTTCTTGACCCAGGAGTTCATCCGCCAGAAAGCATCTTGGAAGAGTGGGAGGCAAGGAGGGTGATCAGGGCTTTGAGGTGTCCAGGTCCCAATAGGAATATCGAGAGTGCAGATCTCCGTGGCCCAGTCGTAAACACCTACCACCCAATGCCAGATTTGTGTTTACTGTGGGTCAAGTTTACCGCATGCTGGGGAAGGCGATATTGCCATACAGCTGCGCTCTTACGGGCCAAATCTCTTCATCCCTGAGCAAGAGGTGAGGTTGTTTGGTCCTATGCGGAAGCTTCTTACAGCACGACCTTAGGAATACTTATAAAAACTATGTGGCGCCCCCTTTGAACTCCCAGCATAGCACTTAAAGGACCCGGGAAACTGGACCTGGTACCTACAACATGAGAAGCACCCGCACTCAGCGCTGAAGCATGAGGCTAGAGATGCTAACCATTCATTCTCCTTCAGGTTTGCAGCTCCATTTGAGGTTTAAGCTTTTGAGATAAGGCTTCTCCTGTGTTTGGACATAGCGGCTGAACATCTCTATTTTGCATTTCCACCAGAATTAGGCAACGTTAGGTTTTATACCACCTGGCCCGTGAATCAGCCCCATACAGCGTTTGGATTTCATCAGACAGAGTCATATGATTCAGAACAAAATCTGAGCTTGAATCCCAAGCTCATAAACCACGGATAAGCAAACTGACACAGGCCTGTAGTTTCAGGTCAACTTCCTTTTGTAGTCACTCCACACCTTTCAGAGATATGATTGTAACTGCTCCTTCCACGTGCAGAATGGCCGGGTCTGTCATGGGCGCACGTGGGTCAAGCCCGACACCCAAACTTGGTTGAAGGGTCCGAAGACATGCTTCCTGGTTGGAAAGCTCGCCAACACAGCGAACCTTGTGCACGCCGGCGTAGAGGCTGCGGGCTTAGGGCAGAGAGCTTACCGCATTGGGCAGTTGCTCCTCACAACGGGAGAGTTGCATTTTGAGTGCTACCTGTAAAGAAAGTCTTCCTCTTTTGATTGTACTAGTTCGAACCAGCCAAGGTAGAGGGCATGTCCAATTTCCTGCCAGGGCGTGTTTTCCATGACTGCAAGTGCTAGGCTGCTAGGCACATTCTTTGAGTGCTCATACATGCTACAGTCTAGGTTGCGGGGAAACGCAGCTCTGTGGGGAAAATGATCGTTTTGTTGAACGCCTGCAACAGACCTGACTGCGTGACGGCTTGTGTTGGTAGGAACGTGCACTGGGATCGAAGACCTAACCTCTTACAGGGGTAGACCACAGATACTGCAGGTCGTTAAGGCGAAATTTCTACAACCTCGCTCAAACCCTTTTTGAAGACTTTTCCAACACGCCCTTAATTAGGGTCGTCCGCCCGGTCTTTGCTTGTGGAGGCAGCGCAGAACGTCATCATCATGGGCCGCAAGCGGACCAAGGACGGACTTCGTAGCATCAGCAGGTAATAGGTGTGACACTAGCTTCAATGGGGTATATAGGGGTGAAAAAGGGTTATATAGGGGTATATAGGGGTTGCAATCGCAGCCTCGCAGCAAGGACTTTTGTTGGATGGGTTTGTTCGTTTTGAACTGGGCGGCCTTCTTTGGTTTGGGAGGTTCTTCCTGGCGTTGTTTTCTTATCAGGAGTCGGGCGGGAAGCGGCTACCAGCGGAGCCTCAAACATCACTGGCGCTACTGTAGCATCCGGCTGAACAGTCCAATACGATGACTATCTAGAAAACTTCAAATGGCATGGTAGCTTTTGGTGGCATCCAAGGCTTGCGACCTCCAATCCCATGTGCATCCAAGTTTTGCCTAGTTGTTGAGGGTTCCCATGTTTAAGATCATATTTGATCTAGGATAAGCTTGACAGATACCAGTGCTGGACCTACTCAAGACAAGCGCTAAAAGAACCTGCTATGGAGAGAAGCAATCTCAGCCCAGGTAATAAATAATGATGCCCGACATGCCACTGAGGGTCCTTTTCTTCCCATCGACCACGGAGCTTCAACTGTTTTGCACTAAGCAGCTCATTATTGCTCACACGCTCGAATCACATGCTCCCAGCGCCCTGCAGAACAAAGGGTGACTATGTCAGTGCCTGAGATTTAAACCTTACTGCTAACCCATGCAGCCCACATGAAACAATCTGAGAATGTGCATGCTGGAAGGCCGACCGCCTGCAGACCACTCCCCTGGCAGATGCCGAGTGCGTGACCCTGGCGGGCTACATCGAGCAGGCCTTGTTGAATGGCAACCCCTACAAAATAAAGACATTCATTAGAGCGTAAGGGGTAAGGCAGTGAGGAGCATGGGATCTGGGGTTGTATAGAGCAGGGCATGTACGGTTGTGGATGTGCATTGAGGATCATGGGACAGTGTAACTCATGACATTGTTAGCCTAGGGTCCATGAGGTAAGGCAATTAGTGAATCAAGGTTCACCTGGTTGAGTTCGGTGGACTTCGGGCAAGAAGTGAGGCTAAATTGAGGGTGAGGGTCAAAGGATTTTTGGCTCGCTTGTGGTTGTATGTTCAGGCTTTCCTTTACAATTCCGCTCCATTAGACATCTACGTTATCGGAGTTTGTGCGCGAATGCTTTGCAATATTCTTATATCAAACATGAACTTCAAGTCACTACAACCAGGCCCCCGTCGGCTACGGTGTGAAGAGCCGAGCTGTAGGGTCTTTGTGGAGGTGGGGCTCATCTATGGAGAGAGTTTCTAGGAACCGCAAGGCCAGTATTGGGCAATATTGGTCATTAATGTACATGTTGCATGACGTTAGATGCATCTCAGCTACCTCTAGACTTTAGAGTGTCCGCACACTGTCTTTCGACCTTCCAACGCTTTTAGTGCACAGGACATTATCTTCAAAACTGACAGCGGCAAGTATCGATTGCATGTGATGGTGTTGACCTACGGAGGCCGCTGCCGAGACACAAGCACAACCACCAAGGGGCCTAATTGATCTGAAGCAGAAGGGCGGACATTATGGGGATCGTTTTTGCGCAGAAGCACCCACGCAACCTACTCTGGACATCCCTCTCGGAGTGAGTGAAGTTCGTACGTGCTGTCTTGGCCGCTGACAGCTCCCGATCTCAGTCTTCTGGAAAAAGCACTTGGCCTGAACAGAAGAAAGCGCATGGGACGAACTGCAGAGGCGTTGGCAAGAAGAAACGGCGAGACTGGCTGGAGGCCAAAATCACGGGCCTGCATTATATCTCTCAGGTTCAGGGTGTGAGAAACATACTGCCACAGAGTTCTTTTGCATGCAATTTAATATTCAATATTGTAGCTGGTAGCCAGGCAAATTGTAGGGGAGGTCCTCAGCTACCGTCTTCCCGGCCTGACCAAGTGTAACTTGGAGGGGGATGAATGATTGGATTCTGCGTGCGAGCATGATTCTTGCATAGATTTCATGGTCAGTAAAAGTCCAGGGCCCTCGCACGGCCTCCCCAAAGACCCCCCGCCAGACCTGATGGGGCGCAATATTCTGGAGGATTCTGATGCATGTGTGGAACATTGTGGAACTGTCTGTTTTTCTACGGGGTTGATATTAAGGGTGGTATTGGTATTCTGGAGTCCAAAGTCTCTCTGCTGCAGGGTGGTGGACGGGAGTGTTCTGTTCAAAGGCCAGGCTTACTGAACTTGATATATCAGAGTATACACCTGCTTCCACGACTTTTCTATGGTCTGGACAAGGGTTGGGCTTTTGCTTTTCAAGCGACAGTGTCGACCCTCAGTTGTACCCCATCGCTTCCAGCAGCCGGGCATGCTGAGTCTTGCGAGCGGGTCCCATGTGACTAAACTGCCTCGAGATGTTGCTGCTGCGCAAATCTTGAGTCAAGCAAGTTCCTGCGTAATGACTGCCGAACAAATCTGACACTTCCCCTCCTTAGCCCAACGAAGGGTCATTCTCCAGAACAGCCGTAGCTTGCAGAATTCCTTTGGGAGATCCTTATGGCGGATCTCCCATAGTCCTCATGTATTCCTGAAGCCCTAGGGGTGCGCTTGGCTTGCAGGGCTACGCAGAGGGTGCTCTATGAATTTGGCTACACCAACTCGGTGTTCCTCACAGGGCACTTGCCAGGAGCCTAGTATGGCTTCAAGATTGCCCAGTTGGCTGAGGACGTAGAGGTTTAAGGCCTATCACGGTATCAGAACAAGGATTGTCGTGGTTGTTTGCTTTTGAGGCTGCTGGGTTCTTTCTTGCTACGGTCACTGTTTGGCAGCAAGGGCTTCCGCTTGCTGCGTTGCTTCCTGATATACCCGTGAACCCTGGAAGACTAGTGCTACCACTGGCAAAACGAATCGCCTCGAACGCTGACTAAGCTTGAACCCCCTGAAGGGTTTCTGGCAGGCTCAGGTGGCCTCCTATTTAGCAGCATGCTTTTAGGGAGGAATTCTTGGGCTGCAATGAGACTGTTCGACGGTTCCAAGGACCTTTTGGCCTGTCCTCATCCTTTGAAGTGCTGAAGATCCCCTTGCAATCCGCATGCGCGTTTTTCGGAGGTTCTCAGGCGTTATACCCAATTTTTGTCTTTGTTCAGGGAATTACCTAACAGGGTATCCCGTCTTGTGAAGGCTCCAGATTCCGGAATGTGTCTGCGGATGTGAGATGAAGCTTCGCAAAGCTGTCAAGGCTACCACAAACTCCCCACTTAGTATGTTGTTGGTTCTTATGGGGACTCTATCCGACGGCGGGAAGATGCTTCAGTTCTTGAGGAAGCAGGCTTTTTACGCCGTCTTGGTGTGACGCTCCCTCCCCAAGCCCGCAGAGCTCATGCGGGTTGGTTCAGCAAGCCCGGAATTTCGGAGGTTTGAAGTGGCCACGAAACCCGCAGCGAACCGGCTTTCTATCAGCAACTTGGAAGAACAAAGGGCCGCTGTGAGCTATAGTCTAAGCTCCTTAAAGGGGGTTGGACTATTATAGGGGTTCTTAAGGGGGATCCTAGGAGTTAAGACTATATAAGCTCATGGCTCATGTGTCAGGTTGCGAGAGATAAGGGTTTTCGTGTTCTGGTCCTCAAAGTGGATTCGCCCATTTTTCCCCAACAGCCTCCAGGCTTGGTTTTTATAGCTAATCTGGTCACGTTCATACTTGCGTCCATTGTCGGAAAATTGTCAAAGAAAGCTTGGCAGGTAATGTAGGAGCCCAAACAGTTACTGATATCATTCCCTCCGCTTCCCTGACTGTGTGATCTTTATATTGTTGGCCCCTATATCACCCAAATTTCATTTTTGACATCGTCAGGCATATGGCTAGGCAGAGCAGGTGCGACCAGCTCAGTCATCATGTTTGGGGCATCAAAAGGCCCTGGAAAAGGTTTACCGAGAGGCGAATGTCAGGTAAACAAAGCTGGGACGACTTGGAAGCGTAGGACTCCAATTCATCTCAGAACAAAGCAGGCCCAAAATTGATGCCTCATCCAACCAAACAACACTTCGTTTTCTGCGCCCTTTGCAACCAAGGATCAGACGAAGAGGTGCCGAACTTAGACGTAGCAGCGGTGCAGGTGTGAGAGCTCCATTATGATTTTTTGAATGTGCCTGATTTTGTTTGAGTTTCGGGATTAAGTTTGGCTGCTGCCTCCGGATTACAGCTCCAGAGCTCCAGGAAGGTTGCGTAATTGGGCTGGTCGGGACATCAAGGTCATAGTCGAGTGTGTGCTTGTCGTATCAAAATGTCAAGTGCTGGATTGCTTCGCAGTCCCCTCCACTGATTGAGCTTGGCTGCAGGGTACCTATAAGCAACACTCACCTAAGAGTTGGTCCAACAGGCAATTGGCTGAAGCTTTCCAACACTAATATTTGATGCTGAACTTAGGTCCATCATCCTTAACCCCGAGATCTCAAACTAACACTTGAACCCCTGACCCTCATGCATGATCCCCAAGCTTCGGCCAAATAACAGGTGGTGCAAATTGGTGAAGCCTGGCCTGACACTACTGAGCAGGTGGAAGCAGCTTGGCCTTATCGTGTAGGCTTTAGGGTCGGGGGGAGGGCTTCCTTGACATTCAAGAAGGAATCCGTGAAGAAAAGCGAATGTTGTTGAGGTTGCAGGTTAAATTCAGAAGCCTGCATGATGTTTAGGATGCTGATGTCCCTTTATCCTGCAATGCCTGGTCGGTTGCAGTATATGGTACCTAACCGGGTTATACCATCTTGCAGGTAATGAGGGGTGGGAAGATTTAGGGCCCGTGCGCCCTTTTTTGGGTTGCCACTTATTGAACTTAATGGGGATTGCCGCATACAATTGAGCCGTTCTTCCCAGTCTCGACTGGAGGAAGTTCAGGGCTCAGCATTTCTGAGAAGTACTGCTTCTCGTTGACGTGGGTTTGTCATAGAGACTGCATTGGTTTGTCGGTGTGAGGGGGGGCCCTGTGCTTGCGAAAGGCTCAAGACCCGTTCCCTTGGATCTCTTCAGTCTTTGAGTCTTCCATTTAGGGGTTCTATCAGGTGTCAAGCAAGATTAGGAAGTCATCCGGGATCAAGCCGGCTTTGGGTCAGGATTTCCACAATCTTGCCTCTTACAAACCTCCGTAGAAAGCTTAAGACGAGAGGTGTGTTGTTCTTGCTTCCAATACAGACGCTCATATTTTGAACCCATAATTTCCAACATTGCGTTATGGGAGAGCGTTTCCGCCATATATCCCTGCTCCAGTTGATTAACCAAGTACGCTTTGCGCAGTTCAAAGAAGCCTTGTTGAACGGGCCGTGTCAGGTGGATTGTGGCTTGTCACGACTGCATCTACATTGCTACACGCCACACCACACATCCTCTTATAGCTTGAGTTTTATTCCAAATTCCCACGTACTTAGAAACGTGAGAGCTAGCAGCTAGTATCCTCCGTCCGAGGATCCCGCAAACTGACAAGGAAAGGAAGACGCAATCCTAATTTACGGTCCGTACATTCTGCCAACAAAGCTCACCTATGAGTCGCCAAAAGATCATCGCTTACTTCACCCAGACATGCCCAGACGAAAGATCAATTTCGACGTGTGAATAAATAGTTGATGTGGTTCGCACTCCCCGAACCACAAGCCCCCCAAGACTATGGCCGCCCACAGGGAACGCCACCTTCATGCACAGTAGAGAGGGAGGTCATTGTGATTGAAAAGGAGGGCATCCTAACACCTCTACACCTTGAGGCTTGAATCCCAAACCCTGAACCTTCACCCTGAGTCCCAAGCTGAAAGCCCTCCACGTCATGAACCTGAAATATCTGAGGCCTCGCGATCGGAAACCATTCCAAGTCATCATAACTCCAAACGATCCGACTTGGTCTCATCCAGTGCGCAGAAGGCGCCATGCGCGCAGTTCGGTCTTCACGGTAATTGCAACTGTGGGGTTTGCTTTGAATTTTTCATAGAATCGAGGGGAATGCAGGCGTCATGTGGCATCTTGCCGTGTGGTATTTTGCAACATTCGAGCTTGACAATCCTAGAAGTATATACAATGTTTGTCAAATCCTTTTTCATCCCTTAGGTCCGGCACCCCCGTTTCAAGACATCTCACGGTAAGAGATGCCTCGGTGGGAGCTTCAAGCCCGGGTGAGTTGGCCTTGGTATGGGCAGTCAGGCATGACTGGAGAAGTCATCCATGTTTTGTTTTTGTTTGCTGCAAGCTCTCTTGCTCTCTCTCTCTCTCCCTC
>CAJNIZ010002180.1:0-35298 GCA_905231905.1 Symbiodinium pilosum | reverse complement strand
TCTCTCTCTCTCTCTGTCTGTGCTGCTCGTAGGGGGTATAGCAAACCCACCCAGGATATATGTTGTTGTGTGTTGCTCTGCGTCTTCTCCCATATGCCCCGCATGAAGCATGAGATGTACCCAGCAGCAGTCAGCAGAAGACACCTGAAAGATCTCTGTAGGTCGTAATTAACTTTTAGCTATACGCCCCAACGGTAGACCTTGAATCTCAAAGCCCAAACCCTAGACCCCCAACACCTGTTCAACTCCGCCTTTTCGACCTTCAAGCTCAGCCCTCAGAAGCCAAAGTCCTACAAGCCTTAACCTCCCAAAGTCCTTTAACCACAAATTCTGTTCCGTCGCCGCTGGGCTCTGGAGCTGAAGATTTTTGCGCAGAAAACGGCGAGACCTCTTCGCCTTCTGGCGTCTTCCCTTAGTTTCTGGGCACTGACATACACAGGTTTGTGTAAAACCAGGGTACTCTACTGTAGGGATTCTCTACCGTAAGGGGCTTCAGCAAGATATTGGGATCATTTGCAGATTTTGGGTTCCCCCTAGGACAGGGGGACAACTTAAATAGAGACCCACAAGTACGACTCCTTATAAGGAGGACCTTCGAAATGGTACCCCTAGATTTTGTAAACTCCTATGTGGAGATGGTTTTGAGGCCCTCCAGGACCTGGGGTCTGGAGTTTATAGGACTTTTGCAGTCAGGGGGTAGGGCCCTGCCTAAAAGCATCTATATATATATAACTATCCCCTATATAGCGTAGTTTCCATTTTATTTTCCANNAATATAACCCCAATATATACCTTTTAATCCCTGTATCCTCCCTATACAACCCCAAGATACTACAGCAGTTTCCATTTTGTTTTCCATTATCCCAATATAATCTAAAAACCCGGACAGGGGACCTTCACTTCGTAATCCACCCTTTGTGTTCTTCGCACTTCGGTCGTCGTGTTCATCCGCGCCCCTCAGCTCTCTCCAACTTCTGTGCCGATCGTGATCAGCTCTGAGGTGTTACATCGTTTTCCCAGAAAACAGCATTAGATTTGCAAGGCTAGAGTGGATATTGTTACCATTGCTAGTGACTGCTGTGGTTCTAGGTTCTAGGCCTAGGAGGCCTGGGTAAATGTCAACTGTTTCAATTTTACCTGTCCTGGTGCCCTCACCTGAGTCGAAGTTGCCCGACACAGATTTTCCATTACTAAAGCTGTGGCTGTGGACGGTGAGCTAGTCTCAGGTTTGGATACAGGGATTCACACTGAAACGTCCGCCGACATGGCCCCCAACTACTTCCGACATACGATCAAGCTGGAAATTGCTGTGATTTGGAATTTTGGGTCCTCATGAAACTTGTTGTTGTGATTTTTGTTGTTGTTGTTGTTGTTGTTGTTGTTGTTGTTGTTGTTGTTGTTCCTGTTGCTGTTGCTTTTGCTGTTGCTGTTGCTGTTGCTGCTGTTGTTGTTGTTGTTGCTGCTGCTGCTGCTGCTGGTGTTGTTGTTGTTGTTGTTCTTGTTGTTCTTGTTGTCGTCATTGTTGCTTGCGCCACCCTTGTTGGAAGCAGTGTCATGACTGCACTTCATTTCTACTCAGGCCTGGGTTGGGGGACACATGCCAGTTTGTCAGACTCTTTTTTTGATGGTGGGTACTTACAAAAAAGGCGGTATAGGATTTTGTGGGATGCATGGCAAAGGGGACCGTAATATTGAGACATACGTTTCGCAAGCACCAAGTTCGTTTGACAGGAACCGAGTAGTCCTCCGCCCGAGACAAGGAAGAAGACAGCTAGGTGGCAACCAAAGCCTCACTATTTACCCCGAAGCCTGCAGGGTTCCGAGCAGGGGCCAGAAACAGACCTCCAAGTTTGAGCAACTGAGGGCAAGCATCGTAGCAAGTAGCGACAAAAAAAGATCAATGAGTTTTGTCCAGGGCAAGAGACATTTCTCAGAAGCTCCTTGCACAAGAGTTTTGTGGATTCCGTGTTCCCCAGCTAGCTTTTGGACATCCACTTAGGTTTTCCGAAGTCGTTGCGATGTCTGGGCCTCACTGGGCCATCAGCATGCTTCCAATTCAGCAGCTTTGAGACATCCGGTCATTTACAGGGCTTGGTACGTGTTTGCAGCGACTGGCAAATATGTGGACTTGCCTAGGCCAATTCCTCCGCCTTCATGCCATGCTTGATTCTTGAGGGGGCTGCATGATTCTTGGAAACCCTAAACCGGTCGAAAGCATGTCCAAAGCCTACGTCAGCATCAAGCCCTAAACCCAAGTCACGTCCCAAGCGCCCAAGCGCTCACTACATGCTGATAAGCCACAGCCACAAATTTTAAACTCCAGAAACCTGGCTCTTAGTCCTGCACTGCAATGGCTGTTGGAATGGGGAGGAAACAGTTGTTGTGTAGCAATTCAGTGTTTATCCGCCTCTGCCCAGACGCAGCCCTAATCATCCACCCGCCATTTCTTACTGAAAGCTGCTCTCGGTGTGTGCGGGGTGGTGGCTGAGACGAGCGCCAATTTTTCCTGATCGACCCGGGAGTTTCTCAAAACGGGAAGGGGCACCTGCTCTTGAGAAGCCTCAGAGGATGCGGTTGGCTCCCCAAGTTTGTGAAAACTCCTGAGTGTGGCTAAGCAGCGGCAGCAGCAGCGGCAGCAGCAGCAGCAGCGACGGCGGCGGCGGCAGCACAGCAGGAGCAGATGATGCTTGAGCCTGTTTGAAGAACGTTGCCGGACTTTTAAGAAACAGCGGGTTTACCTCGCTAGCACCTCTGTTCTCCAGCTAGTTCATAGGACTGACTGCGAGCCCCAGCAACCCCGCATTTCAACCCTTCCTATGCGTTGATCCTTGAATTAATTTATGGAACATATCATGCAACAGCAGTGGAAGGTCCACATCTCTTCGGTGAACTCAGCCTCAGGTTGTTTAGGTATTTCTCACCCAGATATCAGATATCCAGGTGGAGGGAATGCGGACCTATCTGAAACCAGCATGGATTTTTTTGCCTGTGTTACATATCTCTGAAAATTGTATCACTGTAGTCTAGTAGGGTTCCTTGTTTGCAGAGAAACGCTTTGGGCAAACTCCCATGTGAGGATGCCGAAGCTGAGGCTGTGCGTCTGCTGCCAGAACACCGAGGAGGCCAGAGAGCCCACTAGCTAGGCTTAAGAAGCAGTATCCTTGGGGCTTAGGCTTGAAGGAGCACAAGGTTTACGTGAGTCGGGTTACTTTCATTGGAGATGAGCAAGCATCTTTGTTTTGAAGAAGAGGCACAGAGCCACTCGCCATGATTCGCAATGGGTAATCCCAGACAGGACTCAGAAGCATAGAAGCATTCAAGCTGTGTCAGGTTCCGTTGCCAGAAGTTTTCGGAATCCCTCACAGCAGGATCCCATGCAAGCATGGGGAAACGTCGAGCCAGAATTTGCCGAACACCGTGCGACATATTCTTTGTTGTCACTATGCGAGACAAGAACCCAATTCCAAGTATTCACGTTGCATCAGGCCCTGGGGTTCAGAGGTATAGGATGCCCTTTCCAATCGGGCCAACATTAGATGAGCCAACGTGCGTGTGAAGGGTGGAGTCTGAACCATGGACTTGCTTATATACACCAACTTCAAGGCATGGGTAAGGAATGACTTTAGTTAGCAAGATTTTAGGATCCAACCTGGTTTCGGAGCTACTTAGGACCTCGGACCCTGCACGCAAAGCTCACCCACGTAGGGCTTAGGAGACAGGCCGAAGGCATACAACTCTGCGCGCCAGGATTGAAACAAACTTGAGCATAGTATTTAAAACAGAATACTGTTGAAACAGCAATGAGATCGCAGAGCTAGCAGATGAAAGGTTCGGAGACATTCGTTGCCATCCCACCGCTAGTCCCAAGTTGGAACACCAAAGCCCCCGCACACCCTGAAGCCCAAGTAACATGCCACAAGATCTCAAGTTAAAAAAAAGGATCCCATGAAGGATCCCTGGGACGGGCCCCTAATCCCAGTTAGTCATACAACCCTTGAAGGGTCCTTAAAGACTTATGCTTGAATGGTTCTCATGTCACTTCTAGGCAACTTTACAACTTGTATACCTAGCCAGAGCCCATAATATGCTCCACATAAAAGCAGAGCCTTGGATCTGAAGCCGTGTCGTCACAAGGTACCCTACCATGAACTTGAAAATTTGACCTTAGAGGTTTAGATACCCAATACTAGTCTATTTCCCCAAAACAAATATTGGCATGAAAAGTTGGGCACATGGACCCTCAGGGTAAGTCCTTCCTAAGGCTTAAGGCTTAAGGTTGCCTTCAATCATAGTCAGGTGGAGGTGGCGGAAGTGACTGCGTCTCCCGTTTTAAAAACGGACCCGGCGCAGGACCCCGCCGACGGGTGCAGGGTTTAGAGTCTGGAGTTCATAATTAGCGTTGTGCGTAGGTTTTGCGCGGAAGTGGCGCGCATTATACCCTTCATGTTTTATGTTGAAAAAGGAGTTCTGGGTTCATGTGTTGGACGGTGGACTTGAAGATCTTCAAAGTTGTTTCAGCTTTGGACTTGCACAGTGCTTCTAGATGTTGATGCGACGATTTGGCTGCTAGAGGGTTCTACAGTCAACTTCCAAAGCCCCAAGAACCCAAGCCCCTAGACCCCAAACACCTCGACCATGCACACTTCATACGTTTGACTGCAGCAGAGTTGACGAGAATTCGGAGTCGCAGTGGCCCATACTTCGAGGGACCCAGAAGTTAGAGTACGTAATTTTTAAAGTCACCAAAGCCCAAAATCACCGTGTAGAGTGTCGAGTAACAGGAGGTGGGGCCCCGGAACTGCGCTCTGAACCCAGGAACCTCAAGGCAGCCCCCGTCGACGCCTGGAAACCATGCAAGGAGCCCTGGACCCCCATGCCTGAACCGAAAGCCCTGAACCGGAGTTGCGTTACAACGGCCGAGAGGATATGGTTTCAGTGTTTTTCTTCGTGCAACCATGAACAAGGGCCATGCGGCCAAGAAGCACGTGGATCCCTTGATTTAAACGAAAAGTCGGCCTCTCCGTGTGGTCTATAACGTCAAGAAACAATTGCGGCGTTTATGTTGGGATGCTCAGCCTATCAGCCCCAGACACTCAACACAAAACCGCCGGTCAGCTCCGATACATACAGCTTTTGGAAGGAGCCGAAAGAAGCGCGGAAGGGGGCTCCAAAGGCCGGGTGACCCAGACGAGAGCAGTCCAACAATTGAGACATTCTGAAAATTATGGGTCTTTGGCTTCCAGTAATTAATGGGGATCGTACTTTGACGGGCTAAAGTTGAATCCAGAGTCTTGATTTTGAGAAGTGCATAAGGAATTGTTTAATTGATAGGTTTCTTGAGCTGTCATAGCTTTCTATTGCTTCCTTTAAGGAACACAGAGGAACGAGATGCCATTTCATGCCAGTATAACTCTACTCTTTTGTGAATATGTTTGCTCTCAATTTTTGTAGTTCAGTCCCTTGCTACAACCGGGCAAATCCACAAAATTGGCCGCCGGCCGGAGTCATGACATGCTCCAGTGCAGTACAGGTCTACTTGCGGCTTCAGGGAGACAAGCCCAACGAGCCTGTTGAGATTTAGAGGTTCCCGATGAGTGCATTTTAAAAAGTAAGTCAAATTGTACAATGCTGCAGTTGAAACATGCCTTAAGTCCGAAAGTCTTTTGGTTAATGTTGGGGCTCCAATCAGCACCCTTAGCCTCCTTCCCGGGGTCCCGCGAAGACGCCGGAAGCAGGATCAGCACCAAAAAGAGGGCGCAGCTGACGAGGGCAAGCATGCCTGGGAACTGCTTGCTTTTCTTGGCTTGTGCTTTACAATGGGTTCGACTCCCATTTACTTTCGGATTTTCGGAATGGACGGTGGAAAAAAGTTTACATCATCCCCCTGAGAGCTCCTAAAAGACAAGTGGGCCATGAGATGCGGCCTCCTGATTGCGTCGCATCCTCGTGGCACTGGGGTGCAAGGGCCCGGAACTACAACTGTAGCTCGGAGCATCCAGCTATGAAGGCTTTCATTGGTGGGACGGAGTGTCAAAGCCTGCCAGAAAAGAAGTCATCGTGCCGCATCCTGCTTTCCATTGTCTGTCATGATAGGTGGAAAGCCGAAAAGACACCAAAATGTACTGTATTGGTTTCGATTTACTTTTCTGGTAAGGCCATATGCAACAACGGAAACTTCGAAAGACCATCTAGTAGAGTTCACTAGTCACTAGTGGGGCTGCTGGCCCATCTTAAGACAAACACCACGGAGTCACGCTTTTTCTGCACAGCCTGCTTCAACTCTTTCCCAGAGACTAGCCGAATTCTGTAGCTTCTGTGGGGATGAACCTCACATTTTCTCCCCGGCTTCCGCCCAGGCGGAGAAAGCAACGCAGAAGACATTTAGCGTCTCAGTCCCGCTGAAGGCAAGGAGCTCAGGGTTTGGTAGAGCTCCCAGCCTTCCCAAACTTGCCCTACTGGTGCAGAAGGGGGAATGGTGAAGTGAATCTAGGAACTATTATATGGGGATTATGAAGGGATTATCAGAGGGATCCACTCCAGCTTAAGCACCAGCAGGTTGTCTGTTCATGGAAGCCGTCATCCACAATCCTAAGTTTGATACAATTCCAAAGAGTGCACGCGCGTTTTTCTCCAGGTCTGTCCATCCTTGGGGGATACTCGATTGCGCCTGATCAAAGTGTAGTAATCCTTGCCGAAGAATCATTGTAGTTGACCAAAGAGTTAGTGAAATCATAGCCTCTACTACCAGCTGCGGCTACTGCCACGGAGAACTTGCAGGACCTAGCCACTAGAGAAGCAACTGATCTCGAGCCGACCATGGCCGTGTCATTGTCAGCTCCTATTTGGGGGTTTCCTAAAATTAGGGGTACCTCTTTGGGTGGATACCCATAATAAGGGTTATAGTATATTGGGGTCTACATTGGGGTCCTCCTATTTATGGAAACTACCATTACTTGCTAGCTACCAGCACCGCAATGAGATTGCCGGTACTGTTGTCGCAATCGCGGGAACCTTGGGGCGATCTACTCCTGCATCCCAGGATAGGTTTGGGCCTCAAACGATGGCAATGTAGGACCTAGTATTGTGATTATCATAATCTGTGTTGGCCCCCACTTGAATTTCAGGTCTATGTTTGAAAGTCTTCTTTCAAGTGTATCGGCTTCTGGTGGGGCCCTAACAGTATCCAGATCATCCCTTTAAGATCAATCCCAGCGGCCGAAGGACCGCAGAATCCTTATTAAAGATCCCTACTATGTTATTTGTCTGCCCTCCAATGGCTATCGGGGCTATGCAGATTTCAAGATCTAAACGCATCCTGCCCAAAACCGAAGTTCCTCGAATAGGATCCGTAACCCTGCACTTAGCACCCTTCAGCTTAAAAGCCTGAAGCACCAAAAAACTCGAAGCTCCCCCGCCATAAGGACCACACCTCTCTGGGCATCTCTGTCGACCTCACGGATGAGTCCACAGGACCCATGATCACCGAGGTGAACCAGGCTCCTCGCCAGAGGTAAGTTGTACTATAATGTACTACAATATACCAGAATATACTACAATATACTACAATATAGTCTACAAGAAATCATAATATACCATGGAACATTATGTTCTGCGCTCCGGTTCCTTTTCGTCCCGTGGGCCTCACAACCTTGACCTACGTATCGCGTGGAGCTTAATTTGAAGTAGAGAAGCTGTCGATTGACACTTCCTGTGAAAAATATCCCTGCCTGATCTCAGACCTTTCAGGGAAGCTCATTTCCCTAACCACTTACTTGGAACCTTCCCGGTGCAGTGTGGTGGCCCATTATGTTCATTGCTGCTGCCATGTTGCTGATCATGACACTCATTGAGACGTATTTGTTGTGAGCTGTTTTATGTTGATGCTGTTCCTCCTATCAACATAACGGATGAAAAGATGGCTATTACTCTTTCTACGATTATTGTTCTTGTGACTCTTGTCATTGTCTAATGCTTATTCAAGTCCCAGTTGGGTAGGTCAACGAATCAAATGGTGGACAATGATTGTACACTCTAGCGTTTCTATACCACTTGTCTTGTAAGTAAGGCTGCGACCATGAACCTTATACGCTCAACCCCACAACCCTGAACTCTACGGTCAGTGCAGTAGATCCTTTCCCGGTACGAGCGTATGTAGGACGTCGTTCAGGAATCCTCGCATCATTATGAAATCCAGCCAGCCCTTGAACCCTAAACTAAATCTTTATCTGCAAGAGCCAAGGGCGCGGTGCGGAGCTTCAATGCTAAGTATCCGGAGCAGGCCACAAGCACCATGCATCAGGGCTTCAGCCTTGGGGGCAGGATTTGGTGTGCGGCTTCAAGGGCTGAATAACCCGAATGTCAATGGGGGTTGTCAGCTAATCATCCGTGGTCCATGACTCATGTAATCCAAAGACTTCAACCAGTAGCATACGTCAACATGTGGCCTAGATGTTCGAATAGGCATGCTGGCATCCTCTTCAGAAAGCGAGTGGTCCTAGTTGATGAAGGACTCGGAGAGCATTTGGCTGAGAGAAGTCATTTAGCGCCCTGCAAGGGTTCAAGTGCCTAAGGAGTGTATACTTGAGGCCCCGAAGAGCTTCAAGATGGGTACTTGCCAAAGACCCCTAAGCCCTGAGCCCAATATTGTTTGCGGAGGCCCTGCAGCCCTACGACCAGCTTGTGTCCTTCAACGAGGCCAACACCACTAACACCATCTTTGAGAAAATGATTCTGGGCTCAGAGAAGAAACAGCAGAGGGGCGCGCAGGCGGAAAAGGGGCAGGAGGAAGAATCTGCTAATCAATGCAAAAGTTCAGGCCCAGCTCAACATGTATGATGCCCATTCTCAGCAATGCAAAAGGACCCCTACTGGCCCTACTTTTGAGACACGACAAATTGGCAGTCAAGATGTAACATATAAAATGCATCCTCTGTACGTGTAAACTTCCAGACCCTTGATGCATGCCTTTTGGAGTGGCGCTATAAGTCTCATGATATTAAGTGCTGCTACATCATGGCCTTCAATCAGCCTCTTTTTGTTGACTGGCGTGCAGAGCGCACAAGCCCGAACTCAAAGCGTTCAACAGCTTGACTATATGCTCTACTTGCAGGCTCCGATGTGGATCGTTTTTCGGAAGCGCAACAGCAACACTCAGCTAAAGGATATAGCATGACGAAAGGAACCATTTGTATGGGAGCCAAATGGGTTGAACGTCAATGTTCAGCCGGCGCTGCAGTCGCGAGGCGCAGGCAAGAAGGATAGTGAACAGGAAGGAGTACATGTTCTAGGGCAATGAACAACTCGCATCAAGAGTCATATTCCAGTCAGCGCCCCAGAAACAGTCTTCAACACCCGATTGCAACCCTCTAACACTTATCTACCTTATGGAACCCCACTCCTTGATTGCACAACTTCAGCCCCTGCACCCCCTCGAAAAGACTCCACAAGCCCTTTTGAAGCCCTGTAGCCCCCACCAGAGCCTTGAAAGCATTGTGCCACGGCTAAGGATGGGCAAGCTTGGAGAGGATGATGCATCGCAGCTGGGTCTTGCTCCGTAGGATTCAATGAGCGGTTTTTCAAGTGTTTGAACCCTCCCCCTCCGCTAGCTCATGTGGCGAGAGTTATGGGGCAAGATCATTGCCGAGTGTTATCGCCAGTTGCATAGGCCTAGAGTGGGGGCCAGGAAGCAGGTTCTGCAAAGTGTGGAGGGTCTTTCATGGACATGGAGCTGTGGACAGCACTTCAAGCTTTCTTTTTCTGTATGTTTTGACCGTCCCCAAGAGGGATTCAGGCATCTCGTTGGTGACCTCAGCAGCACAACATGAGGGTCCGAAGCTATCAGGAGACTGGTAGCATGCATCACTATACATGTCCATCGCGATCATTCTTACATTTACGAGTATCTGTAATGCCTGAAAACGCCCGAAGCCATGAACCCCCAAGGCTGAAAGTCCGCAGACCGCAAGAGAGGGTCGTCAGCGTTTCGAAGCCTGGCGGGCTTCTGCCCTGCAACCAATGGAGGGTTTAAGGTGAAGGATTGAGATTGAGGTTGTATGATACGCGCTTTAAGCAGAGGGCCTGGTTAAGGCCTTGGGTCAAACCTGTGGTGCAGGATTTCCAGGGTCCAAACTTCATAGCAGAATTTACAACCTTCTCTAAGAGGATTTCCTGGGCGATCTGCTGAGCATTCTTGGATTCCAACGAGCACACATTAGATTGATCTGACGGTTCACGGAGATGAAACAGGGAGTCTATGGCTCCCTGTTAAGGACTGTACAAAGTTTTGTTGGAACTCTCGACATGATTTGAGGCGTGCAGCACTATTCTCTGTAAGTGGCCGCTTTGGGTGGACATGGGATTCGTCCTTTGGATACTTGCACGCTCACGTACATTCTTCTCACGAAATCTGGGTGCAGAACCCAGGCTTTCATTTTTTCCCAACACTTCCCGCATCATCCCAGGTGCCGTGCGAATCCAGAACCCCTTGGTAGAGCAGGTTCTCTGGAACGGAATCTTGTTTGCTACAGTGCTTGGGTAGTCCTCGTTCTGGTTCTCTCTCTCGCCATTCTTCAGGTATAACTTGCAACCTCAATACAGAACCCATCGCCCTCTCCCCACAAGCCCAGTATGTATGTAAGAAGGAAAGCCTCGATCCTAATGCCCAAACCTCAAACCCCTAAACTGTTTGTATATAGCCTTAGCCTCAGAGGGTTCAACGAGGCTGGGTCTGAAGCTGGACTTCAAACCATCATCAATTGGTGCTGTGTCTCTCGGCTGAAGACGATCCCATTCTCCTGGCCTTGAGATTAAGGATTCAAAATTCGGGGATGAGGAGGGCTTGAGTCTTGTATAGATTCAGGCAGTTTGTATACGAGCTTAGAAGCTCAACATTCAGCGCATCGGAAAAGCAAGCATCATTGTTTACACACGCTCCACAATCAAGAGATGTCATGTCCTAGCGTTTTGGAGTGGTGCCAATTTGTTGTCTTGTGCATTAGACCTGGCCGGAAGTTTTACATGTAAGGTAAGTTCCACTTCTACTAAAGGTGTATGAGAAGTACGTTCCCATTCATGATGTCGATGGTAAAGCTTCTCTGCATCATTGCTGTAAAGCTGGAACCACAAACTCTCTGATAATCTCTACCTCGTTATTGCTGCACACTTTAACCCTCAACCAGCTATGCCCCAAAAACAGGGAAAGAGTTTCTTGACCTTTCAAGCTGCTCAGGGTCAGCGAGCTTGGCGAGACAGGAGAGGGCAAACAACAGATTGCAGGTTGGTTTAGGGTTTAGGATTGAGGGTTTGTTGGGCTGGAAGTTCAGGTTTCAATATCAAGCTCAGGGACTGGGGTTTGGGGGTCCTACTCCTGGGGAAGTTGCTTCCGCACCGAGTTGTGTAATTTCTTTGGGCGCTGGGCGTTTGGGAACATGTGCTCCTCACAGATTGGCCTCAGTGGCATTATACAGCTAACCCACCCACAACTTGCACTAGGACGGCAGATCGGGTCAGAAATCGAACGCTCAATCAAATGTAAATGTACGTGATGGCTCCGCAGTTCTGGCCTGATGAACAGGAGTGTGGTTGAAACTGTATGGGGACTGACGTGGTGCACGCTGGACATGTAGGGATGCAGCTTCTGGATATTGCATCTGCTCAAGCAGCGCTCTTCCCTGCATGCCATTTCCCGCAGACCTGGCCTAGGGCTGGCACCATTCAGTGCATTTCAGGCATCGTGTTGGCTGTGTATCTTCTCCGGATTTACTCTGCTCCCCGTTCGCCGTGTTTCTGCTTCACATCCCTTCTTCGCTGCTTCTGGTTGCTGTAATTTTCGCTTGTCTTCGAAGGACTCATTGCAGACTGGAACGCTGCCGGCTCCCAAGACCTTGAGTAGCTAGCAGGAGTGCCTTTGTGGCTGTACTCCACAAGACTATAGGATTCCTGCCGGAAACCGCAAAATGGACCGGACATCTCAAGATGCCCTACAAGCTTTGAACCTGAAGGCGTAAGACTTATAGATACTCCTCATACGTCCTGACACGGTGCCCAGCAATATTCAGAATCATTCGCGAGGCCCATCCTACGGAGGCCGTTTGCGTGGGCGACCGCATCCTCGCATTGAACGGCGAGAAGTATCTAGGCCCAGGGCTCAAGGTCCTCTCGGGGTCTTTACTGGTGAGCGAGGTTTCCTGAATCTCTTTAGAGCTTCAGTCCAGCAGAGGGATTCTCTTTGAAAAAGGGCCTCTGAAAGAAACCTTGGGATGCTCAACGGGTCGAAGCTCTGCTGGCAATGGGACTTCCAAAGCATGAGTGGATGGTTGCCAGAAACTGAAGCAGCTGTGGGGGTCAAGGAGGCGAACGGGATGTTGAATGAGGCTTCATAAGTGCTTGTCGGTCATATAAGGAGTGTTGCCAGTGCTGGTATGTATCTTTATAGGAAAGGAGGTTCTGTTGGGATCAGTACTCACAAAGAAGGGTTGATTGTAGAAAGCAAGATCAAAGCCAGAGAGATTGCAATTGGGACGATGATACAGAGCCAGCCTTCTCCGAAAACACGACTGAGCATGAGACTTGCAAACACTTCTCATGAGGCGTGTGTGGTTCAGGTGGGTCAGAAATATCTCGTCACGGAGTTTGCTTTTCAGGAGCAAGTCCTCAAATGCCCCGAGTGAAAGCTATATCTGACCGAGTGCTCAGGGCTAAGAAAGACTGCTCGTAAGCCCCTGTAAACCCCAAGTCCTTTAACATAAATTCCATGAAAGTCTTAAAACCATAGAATACAGTAGTTTCCATTTTGTTTCTCATTATCCCAATGTTAACCCTTCTATAACCCCTATACTCCCTATAGTTTCCATTTTCTTTTCCATTATCCCAATATATCCCCAATATAACCCCCATAGACCCAAACAACAACTGGAAAGCCTAAACCGTGGTTCGGCAGCTTGAGGCCTCGAGATGGTAGAGAAGATCAAGCAGGCCTGCACCCCAAGTTGTTTTGTTTTGCTTTTTTGCATGTTGGGGTTTGTAGATGGTTTAGGGTGCTAAATTTTTTGGGGGTTTGGGTTTTTTAGGGTTTAGGGTGTATAGAGCCTAGGGCTGCACAGCTTAATGTAAAGGATGTAGTAGGACCGAGGTCAATCCCTCCTACAGTAACAGGCTCTAGATATGGAGTTAATAGGGCCTTAATATACCTAATTACAATAGTCTTGGTGGTACCCATTGCTGGGTGGTGGATTGACTCAATGTAGGACTGAGTAAGAGTAGATGGGGTGTATGGTTTAGGCTTTAGGGCTATGCTTTTAAAAGCTGGGGTTTTGGGATGAGGAAGAAATTGGAGAATCTGGGCCTCTTGTGAGTAGAAACTGAGGGAAAAGGTTTGAGTAGTGATTGTGGGCTTTGTACAGAGGTTCATTCCTTCATTCAATGCTGACCAGCGTCAAGAAGGCGGACGGGACAGATTTATGCAGCCCGTTGGAGACATTGTTTAAGTGATCTATGCTGAATAGCTGGATATGTTGCTCCCTTTTGTTCATGGCGTCTGCATTACTGCCTCAGGCTTACCAAGAAAGCCTGACGTAGCTAGACCGGCTAGCGCTGTCAAAACGCTGCTTTCCCGGTGCAGAGATTTCGGTCTGGGCCTGCTGAGCGCTACGCTTCAGCTTGAAGTTTCAAAGCATTTGCTGAGGATTTCAAGAGAGATCACACTTGTGCCAGGATATGTACTTGTTGCCTCTTGCTGTTGTAGTCGGATACCGCTGGAACTGCATAAAGATGAAAGCACACTTTGTAAAGGATTGACTCAAAGCTTTGATCGCAAAAGCCTGAAGCTCCAAAGAAATTACAGGTGTGACCACTGTCGGAAAACCAGACTGCCTGTGAATGGCGATGTGTGGGACTATTAGAGACATGATTTCGAACATGCCTGGTATTAAGCCTTGAAGAAGTCTGACAAACTCTACAATCATCATGCTGTGATGACTCCAGAATCCCATCCTCTATCCCCGCCAGTTGTTCTCGCGACTCATGAACCGCTGAAACCCCAGAACAGTGTAACATATTTTGAGGCTTCCTACTGAGGGCGCGATCACCCCAAATGCTAAAAGCCTGTTTCGTGGCAACATGTTCACCATCACAACGGTAATGCCCGGGCTTTTGCGTCTGGTATGGATCTTTGAGCAACCACCGTAATCACCCCAACAGTCTGAGTCCATCTTGCATGGGCAGTGCGAGGCTGATCGTCTGGAGCTGACCATGCTGCACTACTGAGAGGGCAGAGGTCTCGGCTCCTGAGCTCGAACTGAAAACAATCCCTACATGAGCTAAAGTCTAACCTCACAATGGAGTTAGTAAGGGGGATACTAGGAGTTTAGACTACATGACATATGACAGTTTCTCAAATCATCCCGTGAGATGATCCCGAATAGGTACCCCTATGATCCCCACATATACCTGTAGTGTCTTTAAGTGCGTCCATGTTGGAGAAACTCCTGATTTCATGAGGTTCTTCAAGAGTTGCCAGTAACTAAGCCGAAGGACAGGCAAAACCTTGAGGCATGTTCTTCAGATAGTTCCCCCGCCTCTAATCCTTTCTGTAAGGCTTCCGATCTTCTTTTCCATTTGAGTTTTTTGGGGTGTAACATCTTTAAACCTTGTACAGTCCTTATTTGGCCCAATCACTAGCCGAAAGCTTGCTTAAAGCTTTGGCAGGCAACAGTCCTCGGCAGGCCCCTTTGGTAGTTCCTCAAAAGTATATAACTGATATCCTGCAAGGATTCATTCTTATGGGAATATAAGGGAGATGGCTAATCCCGGTCATGTTTCCTCAGCATTTAGCCGCTCTACCCTTGGTCCTCAAACGCTTGATCTCTTTACCCTAAGGAGCACTAGAGCTGTCGGGCCTTGGGCCAAAGTTGCTACTTTTTTGCGACATCCAAACGCCCATGTTCCGCGTTAAGATTGCTTCCCGTTGTTCAGGGTCCAAGCCCACAAGTACAAAAAGTCAAGACTGAGATTCTTCCGTACCAAATCAGGAGAGTCACGCCCTTTTGGTAATGTACTTGGACCCTTTGGTACTGTCGGCCAGCGACTGGCCATTCCCTGCGTCGCTGAAACGCACGGCTTGTGAAGCTACGGGTCGTTGTCAAGTCGGTCTGTATTGGACTATTCCAGGAGCTTTCCAGGCTTTGTTGCGCTGGGTGTCGCATTCAGCAAAGGTATGTGGATCAACTGCATGTTGCATCCCAGGTAGGGGGAACTGATTTCATAAATTCAAGGTAACATCCTCACGAGTCTACACCATAGTAGTGTTTCGTGAAAATATGTTTATTACCTACCATCAGTATTGCCAATGCCAGAGTGAAAAAACAAGGCTTGCGCATCCCTGTCCCTAGGAACTAGCCCAAGCTTGACCGCAGAGCTTGAACAACAGAAATCAAGGAAGTCGTGCCAAGAATATGTATCCCTAAGACAGAACCCGTGAACACCTAACCCTTGGCAGCTTGTAACCCTCTCTGCAAGTTGTCTGGCAACGACTCACCTTTGCCAGCCTTCCTCATGCGCTCGTGCCTTATAGTCGGAGGTCATGCTGAGACGTTCTCCGACGAGCCAGGGGCGAAGGGGCTAGACCTTGAGCATCCTGAGCATATTTTTCGCACAACCCAGGATCCAACTTCACGCCTTGATGCCTTTACAGTGCTGTAGCAGAAGGCAGGCTGTAGGGCTTGAGGGTGGCCGACGAACTCTGACTAAACAAGTAGGCGACAAGTACAAGGATTGTGAAATTAGGACAGGAGGGCGCAGCTCCTTAGTCTGCCCTTTTCCCCTTGAACGCAGTGCGGTGGGACACCCTAAGGGTTTCCTAGGCTTTACTCACTTGGGATGGAGGGCGGCAAGCGCACCGCTCTTCGCATTCTGCGGCCTGCCTGCACCACAGGCAACGGAATCGCTTAGCAAGAGGCGATTGCCCATATCGTCCTTAACCATGCTGTATGTGAGATTGCTGCAGTCGACTTGTCTCCACACCCCCATTCAAATTCTTTGGCCTCTCCTGAAATGATCCCGGGAGGAGAAAGAAACAGTACCTTAGCTTCAGCAGGGGCACGCAGGTTCATGGCGTTTGCTTCTACGAACATGCCTGCACCGAGGCTCACCCTAAAAGCGAAGCGAAATTGGGCATACATTGATCACGTCGTGATTTGAGGGCGACTATAGAGACTCAAGAGACTATGTTGGTGATCAAAGGGGCCATTTTGGGATCACAGCTGCCGAGAGCAACTTGAACTCAGGCAGAACTTCTTGGACTGGGGCATCTTCGTAGAAAGCATGTGGATTGCTGTGTCTATGTGCTGGCACATTCAGCAATCTAGGACTGAGCAATGCGCGTGTCTAATTGTTTAAAAGAGGGTCTTGAAGGCGAACTGCAAGGTGCAAGCAGGCCTCAGATGCCACAACGTCATGTTTGCGTGACATGCCAATTGTGATTGGAACATGCAGCAGATTGTGTACAAAGATTGGTGTTGTCATTCCTCGCGCTGCTACCTTTTCGAAGTTCCCATTTTCGCTTTGAGTTCTCTGATCTTTTGGTTATGTAAAGCTGGGAATGATTGCTTTCCATTGAGTGTGTTTGTAGCCAGCATCGGCAAAATATGCTTGGAGAGTGCACGTTGAACGTTATAGCTCATACGGCTTGTGATATGGGCTAGCGATTCTCTCAGAACAAACCCTGTAGCACTCTGAACATGCCACCGAGTCCTGTGATCCGTAAGCGGACGGTTGTTCTGAGAAACCCCCAGTTGGGAGCTGCAGATGCACGCTCCTATCAGCGTTGAAGCGGCGGGACCAAACTCTCCTGGCTGAAGATTGTCAGCTTGTTTGGCGAGAGCACATGCCCTGGCAATGAGCTGCTCATCGCCTCAAGGTTGTGAGAGTTGTTTTGGATTCATTGCGCCTTCAGTTCAGCAAGGCCGCATCTGAGAACATGTAGGATTCTGCCCACCTTCAGCCAATCTGTGATCCCGCCCATGAGTTCAGATGGAAAGTGCTTAGCATCGGCAAGGCCAAATGCGTGGAACATACATCTGTAATCCTTTACATTGCGCTCCCCATGTAGCGCTTACTGATTCTAACTACAGGATACTAAGTTGGCTGATTATCTTTGTTAACATGTCCCGCAAAACGACGGCTATGGCACATTGCTGGCCTCAGCGATTTTTTGGGAGACTCAGGCAAATAGGATCGAATGATGAGGCCTAATCAAGCCAAGTTCATCTCTTGTGAGGCCCGCGTGTAGCACCTCAGGACCCTTGCCCACCGTAGAAGTCCGAGAACCGCCCCCGAGCAGAAGCCATTTAGGGAGTTCAACAAGCTATGAGGATCCTTTCCTGAGAGCCCGTGATCTGGAGTACATATCTGGAAGGCGAAAGTGGGACCCCCGTTTACGAGGCTCCTGCAAACCTTAAATCCTCGACCCTAAAATAAGCTAAATTTCAAACCCTCAACCACACCTGTGAGAGAAACCTTACACTCTGACACGGGCGAAAGATCTGGTCTAAAGCATTTCTCCCCGAAGCTTGGCCCTCATTCTGAAGTATTACCGACTTATGGCATGCAGCGAGCCAGTTTCGCATTCGGCCGCCGAACTTGAAAACGGGTGTGAGTTGGTCCGGCGCTGATGATCAAAAAGAGATGTGCCGTGTTTCTGGTTTGGCATAATAAGGTAGTTGACTAGTAAAAGTACGATGTACAAAAAGTTGTTGTAGTATGGATGGGTGACTGAGTGATCGAGCCAGTGGAGAGTTCAGAGCCTCGCTTCAGATGCTCGCTTCAGATGCCACCCGTCCACCTTCTTGTCATTGCCCACCCCACTTGGAGTTCGAAACGGCTGGTCACAAACTGCTCCGAGAAGCGTCGTCGCCCGACGTTGGATGATACAACAGCATGCTGGCTGAAAGCAGAACAATCAACAAGGGCAGCCTTAACAGAAGAAAGAACGTGGGTCACAGTCCCGGCGATTATTGCGCGATTCTCTTAAACATATGTCAAACTGAACAGTGGGTGGTTTTCGACGTGCCGCGGGGGTTCGCCTCAAGTCACAAGAGCTGGCCAGACTCCATATAGAGCTGGTTTACACCCTGCGCACTGCAGATCGCTGCTGCATCCGATCACCAGTTCATCCATGTCCAAACCAAAATGCTGTCCATCCCAGAGAGTTCACGATGGTCAAAGCATGCATTGGGCCAGCCATAATTTCCATCCGCGAGAGCCTGTGTCATCATAGCATCCATACCCAAACCATGCGTATGGTGACCAGAGCTTCGTGTTCGCGCATCGGATCACCGGAGCATCTCCTTGAAACGTTTTTTGACGAAGCCGTTGTGACGCTTGGAGCCTAGTTCTGAAAGGCCTCTGTACTTTCTGTCTGCATACTCGCTTTGTGTAAAGCCCTGATTAGGCCAGGCAACGCTTCATGGTAGACCCGGTGCCCGTCAAAACATGAAGTTTTCTTCGTCTAACCTCAGCGGGACTATGACGCGGCAGGGCCTACTGCTTGTGGTAGTATGTAGTAGCAGCAGCAGCAGCAGCAGCAGGAGCAGTAGCAGTAGCAGTAGCAGCAGTAGCAGTAGCAGTAGCAGTACGTAGCAGTAGTAGTAGCAGTAGTAGTAGCAGCAGTAGTAGTAGTAGCAGCAGCAGCAGCAAGCGCAGTAGTAGCATCAGACAAGTACGAGTACAAGTCTATTCGTACTGGCACTGAATTTCCCGTTCAGTAATGGTGGTGCTAGTCGTTATATGCTACAAGGAGCGAGTAGTAGTGTAGTTGTGCCAGCAATAGCAACACCATTTTTAGAAGCGGCACTGGATGTGGTAATGGTCCTAGCAGTAAGAACACCAACCTTGCTACGACAAGTGGCGCGACCGCTGCTGGAGCTGCAATCGAAACTGTTGTTAGCGTCACACTAGCGACAATGCCAAATCCACATAATTATTGCAAATCTCCTTGAAGCCCAATGGCCCGGCGCCAGGAAACTCGGATGGACAGCATAAACCGCGATTTGGATCAGGACCAGCGCATGGGTGCAAGGGGGTTCAGAGCTTCAGGGCATAGACTTACGTAGTGAATATGCACAGTTCACGTTGAGAGGCCCCCAGGGTCGGCAAAGTTGCCTAGTTTGCTTATAGCTTTCGTCATAACATCACCACTATGGATGTTTGAGGGGTCGAACTTCTGGTTGTGTTCTCCGTTCAACGTTGAGCACGGGCCTTGTTAGGAGTGATCAGATGGCAAGCTAGTTACATGTTGTATATGCACGCTTCATGCACAGTTGTTGAGGAGATTCGTCATAGGTTGTCTATGGGGTGTATGAGGCGTCCGCAACGGTTAGACTTCTGCATCAGACTGTTGTTCAATATTCACGAATGGATAGCGTGGAACGCCGAGGCCTGCATGGGTAATCATTGCCGTGATTTGCTGTTGTTTACTTTGTGACGACACTGGATGAGGCCCAGTTCTTGAAGGTCTTGCCCAGCGCATGTGACTCACTGGCCCTCTTGTGGCATGAACTCCATGTTGACATGGAAAAACATACACATAGTCATCCGTCGGCGCAGATGGGCTCATTGGGGCGCACTCAGGGCTTTTCCTGCACTCAATTGCAAATATGGGAGGATACCCCCTAGTTCCTGAACCCCAAAACTACACCCCCAAACCCCTAACCCTTAGGAAGGCCCAACAGCTGCTGCCTGCAGGGATCCCTTGCTTTGAACGAGAGCTTCGCTGCCGGCCAGGCAACCTGCATGGGAACAGAGACCTGGTGTGGAAGTATTTTGAGTTGGCCAGCAACCAGTAAAAGTCTACAGCAAAGTCTACAAAAACCTCTTGTTCTGCGTAGGCGCATGCGGGCACCAGGATGTTTCCTATAGCATTTAATTAAGGAGGGGAATCTACCGCAACGTGGTTGCAAGGAAGCACAATCTCTGAACACGTGCCAAAAGGTCTTCCGGATTTGATACTGCACCATGTCTTTTCCAGCCTGCGGGTCTGTGCTTGGCTCAGCGCAACATGTTGTTAGGCTGGGACTCCTAGTCACCATTGATGCCTTGGTGAAGCCGGCAAGCATTTCGCGCAAGTACGCTGGCACTAGTAATCAGAATAAGATAAGTTTGTAGAAGGAGGGCAGCTTCACTGGCAGAGGCCGGGAAGCGTTGGTAGCAAAACAAGCTTGCCGCAGGCTTTTACGCTCGACTTCTTCGGGGGCTTGCATGGTCCTCAATGATGCTCTAGACCGCAACAGGATTTAGATCGAGCTTTGGGCTTTGGATGGTTTAAAGTTTAAAGTTTGGGTTTGCAGTAGCTAACGACCAATGTCCACTTTCCAGAAATGGGTTCCAACATTTGGGGAGCATATCTTGCTGCGCATTGAGTTCATGAAATCCCTATGAGGATGGCTTCATTTTCGCCAATATGGAGGCAAGTCCTGAAAAGGGCTCGGTTCTGCATTTGGGTTGCCTTCAGGGTGCTTGAAAATCCTTGCACCCTTGATCCCGAGCCCAAAACCAACCCATCCCATTCCAGATCCCAAACTGTATGTGTAAGGTTTGCGATTTTTTGATATACAGAATGCCGGCCATGGACTTTCATAAGCAAAGCTGCTTTTACACTGCTCATGAAGCCCAACTAACGAATCTTCTTTTTTGTTGTACGACTCCCAGACCCAAAACTCCATGATGCCTCTGAAGGGGATCCAGGACAGCCCTCTATTCGATGTCTGAAGCCCTAGAATATCCCAGCCTATACCCCAAGCGTGATAAACCTTGATGCATGTTGTGAACCCAAGGTTGGGGCACATCTACAAGTTTCCGGCATGCATCGAATTCTTGCAGGCACGTACAGTACAGTCTCAAGTTTGATGCTGGCCACGCTTCACAGAGGACATCTTGCATTCCAAATGGTTGGGCTGCTGTTAAGGATTTTGGGCGAAGGTACCACGCAAGTCGCGACCTCGTGGACCTACATAGGGGCGGCAAGTAGTTCTCGAAATTCCACACCTGGGGTTATATGTTAGGGTATAGCTACAGTGCTTGGCTTTCGAGAAGCATAATCTTGATGTAGACATTGCACTATCCCTCTAGATCCCTAGGACCTCCTCCCATACCGTATGATTGCAAAAGATTCGCTGAAAAAATGAAACTGCCCAAAACCTTAAACCCTCAAAACGCAGAGCCCTAAACATTAATACCGAAACCCTTGGTCCCCAGAGATGAAACCCACAACCCCCAACATCCCAGAAAAGACCTAAAACCTTAAGATCTCACATCCGAAATGATTGGTCAGATGGTGCTCATGCCTGACAGCACGGGCCAGGGCAGTGAGCTTTGGCAGGCTTTGTGGCTTTCAGGGTTGCAGTTCTGGCCTGACAGTCTTAGGGGGTTTTGGAAGTTTGTCTTCTCGGGGTTTGGGAATCAACGAATTTGGGGATTCAGTGCTGCAGATCTATGTTTGTTTTGGGCTTGAGGGTCTGAGGCTACCGTAAGCTTACAGCTTCGGCGTTTCAACATTACTGGCTAAGAAATGAGGGCGTGCTGCTTGTCTCTCCCTGCCACAGCTCCGATACTTCGCATGGAATAATGTGACGAGCCCTTTTTACTAGAGAAGTTTTAAGACTCCGTATCTTCAAGCAACCTGCCTCCATCCGGAACACCCCGAAGTTTAGCTTGGTGTGGAAGGTTCCCTGCCCAGATGATTGGATTGGACACACATTCGGAGACTTGGCGCAAGCCTGAGAAGGTTGAAATATTCGCGGATTTCCCTGCGGTGCAGCTTTCACACCTGGTGGTGCTGTTGCTGGTGCTATCTAGCTGGGATGGACATCTTGTGTAGCTTCTGAGGCATCAGCACCACTGCTGTTGCCAGATACTTTTGATGAATCAGGCTAGTATTACCTTACCTGCCATACCTCCGTTGCAAATTCGCTCCAAGGCGCGTTCCTTATAGGAAAGCCTGCCCATCAGATAGACCAAACTACGAGTCTGGCATCGAGTAGTTGCCTACATACATGATACCTAGGCATGCATTCCCGCACACCTAAGACCACTCCTAATTTGGGCTTATGGTGGAACATCATGTCCTTGTTCAACAGATTTAAAATCTTCGCCGAGTGGTTCCCTCATTTTAACTTGGCATTCAGTATGGTACTTTGTTCTTGAGCGATCCCAGGTCCTTTCAACCTTTGACCAGTAACCAGACCTTACACTCAAACCCTAAACCCAAACACCCAACACACAGAGCTCTAAACTGCTACCCCTACGGCACGGGTGCTTGCTTCAGGTCTTAGAACTTGCCAACGAGGACGGAACAAACCGAAGCGGCTTTGGCAATTGGAGCCGGAAGCTCAGCGGTGCATGAGGACGCCTCCTGAATAGAAACTCAAGGCTGGATGAAGGACATCTTGCACCACCCAGAGTCCCAAGACTTCTGTATGTAGGTCGTGCGAGTTAACTCCTGAAGGTGCTGCAGGATTTCCTATGTCAACAGTCTAGTATAGTGTATAGTATAGTATAGTATAGTATAGTATAGTCTATAGTATGGTTTAGTATAGTATAGCATAGTATAGTACAGTGTATACATCCGGCGTTCAACGGCAGGAATTATGGAGCATGACCTACAGGGTTTTTTAAGGGAGGCATACTTGCTGCGTAAGACCCCCGCGCTTCCCAGTACTGAAAGGTTTGTATAGTTCAAATTATTCAGGGCAAACAGGGTTGGGCAATTCCCGCTTCCTCGCTTGCTCTAGGTTCTGAAGGACTTGCATGGGCCCATATGAGCGATACTTGACATTCCGCAAGGGAGGTTCCACCGTTATTTGGTTCAATATGGATGTCTCTCATGGCATGAAGAGATCCTGCTTTAGTGCGACAGTCACCGTCCATGATCATCACCATCAGCAGCAGCATTCTTGTCTAGTACTACCCAGATGAGTGGTGTACACACGCATACACCATGCTAACTTTTCGTGATCATTTCATCATACAGTGTCGTTGCATTCGCCATCAAGATGCAAGGTGGTTGCGCCCTCCCAGTCTCATTGTTCAGGCCGGCATTGGGGCAAAGGTTCAGGGTTTGCTGGGTTTGTTATCCTCGTGCAGGCATGGGGATTGGGGATGCAGGGCTGAGGGGGGACGTTCGCAAACTCATTGCTCCACTGCAGGAATGGTTTCTGTTGCAGTCTTCCAAGAAGGGTCAACATCTTTGAGGGGTATTGAAGGGGACCCCAATTTTGAGGAATGGGCATTTGGGATAAGCCCAAGGTTCGAAGATGCGTGGGGCATGCCCTCAAGCCCACCGTGCAAGCCCTTGCTGCCCTTGCCCTTGCAGCTTGATGGGGAGAAGCATCCACATCGCGGCTTGTGCCAACGGTTCCTGATCTAATCTTGAGATGCTTGCAGAGTGCAGTCCTAAGCAGTACTGGTAGCGTGGATTGCAATACCCATGCTCCAGGAAACCCAGTGCAGACATGCACCAGCCTCACAGCTTGCCCATGTGAGATCACCTCGAGCCCTGCATGATCATTTCTTAGCCTTCTCCTCATGTTAGCTACTGTATACACTTTAGATCGAAGCTTTGCGGAAGCTACCTAGGACTCGATGTATGCCCCCGCAACCCTGGTGTGGAAGGCGCATTCCGCATTCCTATGTTTTGCAGGCAGTCGCGGCAACGGTTTTTGACCCCGTCAAGCAGCGGTTTCACCTCAACCTTGTTGGAGCCTTAGCATGCCGACGAGGCAAAGTCGTTCCCCTGTTCAGCCGAAGGAAAGTCAAGAGTGTACAAGTAGCAAACACTTGCGCACAAAAATCCGCCCACAGAGCCTCACTCAACAGAGGTAACAGAAATTGTTTGGCTGCTCTGGAAGAGGAATCAACACAATACCTAGCATTCAGTACAGGAGCTCATCAGCGCTGGCCAATACGTGTCCTGATTGTTTAGCATGCCCATGCGTAAGTCTACGGAAAGGAGATCCAGATGAAGGGAATGCCTGTGTGTGTGGGGCTTAAGGTGTACTTAATCCTTGAAGAGATTGACAATGAGCTGCTGATTGAAAGGCCCAAGTAGGTGTTAACGATTGAATACGTACAACTATGGTGATCCTGTAGTGGACGGAATATCCACCTCCATGCAGTCTCCCTCATCCGCGGCTTGTCAAAAAGTGTTTCTTTGCAAGAAATATAGGAGAAAGACATATTAGGGAAGGACATGGTCTGTAAGCCTGCTCATCCTTCGAAAATACTTGTAGGTCCCACTAACACCCCCAATCCCAAGGACCCTCCCATTAAAAAAAAAAACATCTCTGAGGCCGAAGTTTGATTCGGAGCTAGAGTCTTCGGACTTGCGCCTCAGCAGAAGTAAAGGCATCTGCTACTGCTCAGGGGAGTTTGTAGCAACCTGCGTACATATATGTCTATATAGATATACAGAGTGTAAGACAAGATAAAGCCCGCATTCTAATTGGTCAGCCAGCCTTGTACATGTAGGGCTTTAGGGTGTAAGGTTCAGGGGTATGAGATTTATGGGTTCAGGGTTTTGTGGTCAGGCTTTGGGAGTTTGATGTGTTGGGGCCCGGGGTTCGAATACGGGGCGCTGTAAAATGCATGGCTCAGACTTTAGGATTAGGGTTTGCATGGATGCAGGCCTTGCAAGGTGGCAATGTCTTTAAATTATGCCAGGAACCAGGAGATTTGTTAGGATCTAGGGCCTATAGGGTTTCGTGCCTGAGTTTTGTGGTAGAGTGTTCAGGGCTTCCGGGGCGTGAACGATTGGGGGTTCATTTTCTCCACTAATCAGTGTTTCAACATTACTTACCCGTTGGTTCTTGCATTCAGGGCAACACAGAATGCACAGGTTGATGGCCAGAGTTTTGTAGCACGCACAGCGGCGGTTTTGCTAGGCGGCCGGCTCCGCGACTCGTCTCGCAATGTTTTCAAAACAGCGCTGAAGTCGCCTTTAGTGCGACTGAGGTCATCTGCCTTCCAATGCGCTGTTGTAGCCCAGACTCCCCCCAACACCCCTCCAGATCCCGAGAACTCCAGAAGGGCAAGACTCCATAAGCCCAATAAAGTCCAGTAAAGTCCCCACCCCGTGATCCTACGTCTTAGGCTTGCATGTTCTTGGGTGCCTTTCAGGGCTTGGTGCCAGAAGGGAACCTGAGACATCTCTCCATCCGCTTGTCCTTTCCCGTCTAACGTTCATATAATGGTTAAGGTTCAAGGTGTGAAATCACGGTTTGTGAGTTGGGGTAACAGGGTTTAGCCTTTATAAGCTCCAACCCTAATCCGTAGAAGGGCAAACGACTGAGCATTTGTCAGGCCCTAGAGGCCCTAGACCTCAAGACACGCATCTTGCGTTCGAGCAGTGTGCAAACTTCTGTAGAATTCAGGAAACAATAACACAGCAGTTGGCACAACCCACACGTTTCAAACCGGCTGCTGCTTCTTCAGCCGCAATATAATTCTCCTTTCTTTGTTTTCCAGAGGAGAATGCTGCCAGCTCTGGAATCTAGGGCCGCGTTTGCTGCGGATGGCATTACAGAACCCCGAACACAATCAAGCAGCAAATGATTCCTTATGATCTTCACAAGTCTGGAGTACGCGCTAGTTGCCACACACACACACACACACACACACGCACCCGCACACACACACACACACACACCTCTCATACTACTTTTCAAATTGAGTCATAGATGCTGCAGTAAGTCTGCAAGAGCATCTGGCATCATCCAAGGATCACCATCCTGGCGCCCAAGAGCTTCATCCAAGTTGATGGCTCAGGTTTCAAGCGGAGCTGTGGGGTCGCTGAAAGCACGAAGGGCAGTCTACCAAACCCTCACCCAAAGCAAGCTGGATCATTCTCGCCTCAGCTGGAAGAGGCATTCTGATGCCTTCCACTTTTTGATTTTGTGATGCCGGCCAGCATGCCTGGAATTCCTCAAAGCTGCCGCACGGCAAATGTGCTGGTTTAACCTCGTTCAGGGTTTCCACGTTGCAATGCTTCAAGGATACCTCCTGCCATTCCCAAATCTTCCCCAAAGCCCCCAAAGCCAGTGGTCCCTTGGCTTTTCCTTACCAAGGCTCAACCAAGGCCTGCTGGAAAGTCAGCGCCTTCGGATGAACTCTTCGAAAGCAGTGACGAGGCAACGAGTGATGATTAAACACTCACATATGGGTCCTTGTAGTAGTTTGGGATAGTTTCGAAAATTCCAAGTTAAGGCTTGAGCAGGTTTGGGACCGCTCTGTTTGTGCCTGCAGGGCAGAGCAAAATGCAGCTCAGATTCCATAGACAGCTTTTCAAAGTGGAAACCTCAAGCACGCCGATCAAGCCCCCTAGCATCTCCCTAACACATGTTCCTGAGATGTTCTATCCAGACGGGTTCGTGGCTAGCTCTTTAGGGACTATAATTTTGGCGGATGATTTGTTTTGGCAGGGAGCCTAATTTTCAGATTTTGAAAAATTAGTAGGCCCATGCGTCCATCCTGCTTTCAAACTTTTGTTTTCCCCAAAGCTTTTGTATACCCGTTTCCCCGCATACAAACTTCTTGTACTGCCCTACGTAGGCCAGCAAGGTTTTAAGCCCTGGGCCTGATGTCGTTCAACACCGGATGACTCATACCCCAACTTTTTGAAACACCACCTATTCTGGCAGCGCACCGCAACCCACTACACTTACACTAGGGCTGTCGCATCTCCAACTGCAATCCCAACCAAACCTTAGACAGACATATTCCAGGCTCGCAACGTTGTCCCTGTGCGAGCATCACAGCTTCAGCGACAGCAGGTGGGCAGTTATATGGGTGTTGAGTTGTCATCGGGGCCTGCAGGGACTGTGTACCTCCCCCAAAGAACAACAGAAGCCCTAATATAGCCTCCTTTTAGACTTCATGGGAGTAGTCTATGTAAGTCCCTGTCAACTTCCATAGTAATTAGGGGTAGGATGTTACTTATTGGTCATGAGAATAGTAGGGGCTTGACTTCTGGCCCCCAGCTTATAAGAAAACTTATGAGCCCTATAACTTGGACCTGTGATTTCAGAAAATCTCGTGTTCGAGGTCCCCAGGGGTGTTCCCTCGTTGGAGACACCCCCCTGGTCTCCCTGAAGTAGATATGGGGATTTTATTGGAATTCCATTGGGGCTATCTCGGGGTTGTATTGGGATTATACGGGGGTTATTTCGGGCAGGTAGAATATGGGGTATATATATGTCACATGCTGACTAGAACTCCATTCTTTGAGTCAAGTTTGTTTACAGGAGTCGTGAAGGCGCTGAAAGTTTCGGTAAACGACAGAAGTTGTGATGCAACACTTGTCAGGTCTTCCGAACTTGAGCTTGCGCGGTAGTGTTTGGAGTTTGCAGAAAACATAGGTGCAGTCACGCAATCAGACAAAGCAAAGACGCTCCTGACTGAGGAGGGAACGGTGACAGTGTAGATGATCCTGCAGAGGCCTGACAAGAGTTTCTTGGATGTGGTTTTTGGTTCAGGTTCGGCGGATCTGCGCCAGAAAAACTCACGGGACATAGAATTTGCAACTTGACCACATTAAGACAGATTGACAGGATAAGTTCTGAAGGACAGCTGGCCGCCTTTTCGTGGCATGCAGGTTGCCCAGGGTTCCAACATCTCTGTGAGCATGCCTCGCGTCCCAGCACCCCAGGCAGTGGCCCCGAGCCTTCTGCGCATCACTTGCAACAGACACATACAACAAGATTGGCCAGCTCCTCAGGCAAGGACTCTTCCTGTTCTTGGGCCAAGAGCCTCAGAGACCACCTGAGACAAGCTGGGCGCGTCACATCCTACGGCGCAGACATATCCAGCACTAGCTCCGATGAGGAGCAACAGAAAGGCCCCTTGGAAGCGCCATCAGTGCATAGGAGCGCAGGTTTCCTTCCTTCTGAGGACTGAGTTCTTTTATTTAGCTCCACAGTCCATGAGTTCTTTGCAATTTGCCTACGATTGGGGCTGCAACCTGAATCCCGAAATTGTGAGGCTCATCATATTGAAATCCCGCAAAACAGCTTGCTACTCTCGATTTGGGCTGACTTGATCGTCCACAACCCATAATCACATTGTAGCCGCTGTGATACAGATGGTATCAGCAGGCCCCTTCGGTAGTCCAGGCCACGGTCCCCAAACTTCATTCACCAAACCTGAACCCGAACAGAAAATCCCAAAGCCCACACTCAATTGTAGCCTTTCCTTGATGAATCCCAGCCACACCATGGCAGGAAACTGCCTCTGCGAAATGCATCGCAGAGGGCTGCAGGGAGGGCTGACGGATGTGGCGTTCGGGATTTCTCATTCCAGGCATATGGGTCTGAGGATCGCGATGCAGAACCCCAAAGACCCCACCCTTTGCCAACTTGGAGACCCCCCAGTGATTGATTGTTGCTGGTGCCAGAACCTGTTGCCACAGCAGTTGAGCAAAAGGGCTTTGGGGATGGACATCTTCGAAGTTTGTCTCAAGATTGTCCATAGTCCAAAATCAGGAAAGTCTCATTGGCATGCACATGCCTTACTATAGTTCTGATGCTAAAGTATGGAGCACCAGCAAGTCCAGGTTTTCAGTGCCTCTTGCGCATGCTTGGCATTGGCAAGTAAGGCAAAGTTGTGTGGGAGTCAGTGACACTTTCCGAAAGCTTGGATCTTCAGCAGAGATCAGGGGCAAAGTACCCTGGGGCAAAGTACCCCGCAGTCGGTGAAAGCCTTCTCTAACAAAACGTGAGAGCGATTCGCCAAAGAACGCATCACGAGTGCAGACCTCCAAGTGGCAGACTCTGATTCGCTTCATTCTCGCAATGTATCAAATCTTGGTCGTTCCTTCAAGCTTCCGATCTCGCTTCGACACCTTGCTTAGCCTAGGGAAGTGAAGAAAGACCTGACCAGTCGTTTTTGATAAGGCAGCCTCTGAGCTTAAACAGAGCCAAGGTGCTTCGTGCATGTGTGCAGCTTTTGTAGGTCTTGACATGTGGCGCCGCATCAGCACCATACCTCGCTTCCCGAATCCCCTTTCCTAGGATGCCTCTTTGCAGGTTTGATGGTGTCAGCTAACCTCTTGGGTTTGGATGCCAGAAAGTAGTTAAAGCGTCCAGATCTCATAAAAATCTTTTGCTTGGGAAGGCTAGAGCACATTTGAACCACAGATGGGATTTTCGCACTAGATGCATGCGACCGGACAAAAGCTGTAGGTGGAAAAAGCCTGCGTTGCCAGCATGCCTATAGTTTGACACAACAGTTGCCTTGTTGAAGAGGGGATCAAGGCGGTGTTGGTATGAATGGGGATGAAAGCAGGTGATGCTTGTCAGCACTAGTATCACAGCATCGTGTTCAAAAACTACATTGACTTGCCCGACGCTACCAAAAGTTTGGCCTCCCCACTGGTTCATGCCTCTAGCAGCAGTGATGTCGAGGAGAAAGATTCAGCTGGCACGCTCGAGTCGAGTGGCATCCGGTCTTTTCATTTGCGGCTCCAGTAAGAGCAACAGGGCTCGGGATGCGTGTTAATGTGCGACAGGAGAGAAGCATAACGCGTGTCGAGCGTGCGTTCGTCGCATGCATGGACAGCATGCCATGCCGTTGCCATCCGCGCATGAAGTGCGGCCATTCCCCGCTCATGCTGGCAGGCGGCTGGCGCTGCAGCTTCAGGGCCAACGAATGGATGGAGCGGAGGCTGCTTGAGGGGCGTGCAAGGCGTGGGGCAGGCACCTGGGCTTGGATGACGGGCAGCCTGCCATGCCACAATGCATATTGCCAGCTTCGCGACACGGATGGCAGAGGGCGCGAGTGCCCCCAGTTGGTTTGAGCAGCGCCACCATGCGCCCCAAACGCAGGCCGGCAGCAACGGCTTCCGGCACGTTTGCCTGGGCCATACGTTGTGCGGCAGTAACCAGAAGGTCGCAACAGTCTTCATCGTCAAGCAGGACCCGCAGGTGTTCAGCCGTTGTGCCAGAGGGGCCAGCTGCGGCCCCCCAGCACGTGCTAGCACGCATTTTTTCGGAGCCGACAGCCTACAGGCGTTTTTCAAGTAAGTGCTCGCGGTTGAGGCCGCTACAGTGGCGAGCGCCCTCCGGCATGCCCAGCCAGGCGGCCCGGCCTCCGCACTAGGTGACTTGGCGGGCGCGTGTGAAGGGTAGTCGTGCACCACCATGGCTGCGAGGCGCAGCAAACAATATCCCCAACCCCCGCCGCTGCCAGAGCCGGCAGCGGAGCGCGGGAGCACTTGTCCGGCCATGTATTGCGGCGTGATGTCGACTTGCGAGCCGTGCTAGCTCATTCACCTTGCAGTCCCCTCCGCGCATGGTGCGTGGGGCACTCCGGCAAATATTGTGGCCAGCGGCGTTGGGGCGACTTGTTAGCGGAGACTGGGCAAGCGGCGGCGCCCTCCCAACGGAGGCGAAGCATGCCAGCTCGCGGCGGGCAACAGGATGACTATGACGATCGCCGTGCAGAGCGGGCGGCGGCCCGGCGCATCGCGGGGAATTGTCGACCATCAGTTCCGCGTTGGAGGCCGCCCCCTCGCCCCGGACACCACGGAAACAACCGCTTGTTGCAGGGACACCGTGTGTCCATGCAAAGCAGCCAGCGCTGTGCACATTGTGTCGACGCCTTGACAAGTGTCCTCCTCCGTCAAGGCAATTGCATGCACATACGCAAGAAGCTCACCCGTGGCGATCGGCGCGGCGGCCGCCAACAGAGCCGCCAACGCTTGCCACCGCTATAATGCCGGATGCAAGCACCAGGGTCGGGCATTGTCTTCAGTCAACATGCCCGCCGCGTGCAACAACAGTGGCACAAAAAGCAAGAGTTGCATGCTGGCCCTGCCGCCGGGAGGCGGGGGCCGCCATATGGCATGCGGAAGCGTCCAAAGCCATCGGCACACACGCTCTGTCCGCATAATCAAGCCGGCGACCGGGGAGTCATGCACAAGACGGAACTCTCACCAGCACAATCCCGGAAGCCCTCCGAATCGATGAGGCCGCCACCGCCAGAGGGGAGCTCCTGGGCCTGCCAATCCCCCAACGTGCCAGCGCACCTAGCGCACGACCTCGGTCGGCCTGCGGCGAGGCTGGGCCCGGGTGGTCCGCCTCGCCAACTTGCTGACCTATAGGGTTCCACTTGGCCATGAGTCCTGCGCTGCGTGGTCGTGCATGAGTGTTTTGCATCAACCAAAGCATGTGGCAATTTAACCAGCAATGTCGGATGCAAGCCTTTTCCCAAACGCTGCAAGAACCACTGGCAACTTGAAGAAGTTCAATTGCCGACCGCCTGCCATAGAGCGGCGGGTCGGCACATTGCAACAAATGAAGTGATTGTTCCAACCATGGCCCTCAATACCCCCTACCATGCTTGTTATGCCGATGGCCTGGCGAGGCCGCTCACAAGCCGTGTTGGGTGCAGGAGGCACAGGAGGTGGCGTGGGCAGTCGAGGGCGGCCACGGCTGCGCCTGGCCTCCGCCACAGCATCGCAACCCTGGTCAGGAGGACCGCGGGCGAACAGCTCCCAGATGAACTGCGTTGTTCGCAGAAGATGCGCCGCCAGCTGGTCCGACCAAGTCACCAAACAGCGTGGACGGAGCTGCATGCCGGGCATGCCGCACTGTTCGCGGCCGCCGGGCGCACTCTGCAAGCACCGCAGTTGCCAGCCATGACAGGGAAACACAATACTGTGGTCAAAATGCCGCAGGCGGCAACAAACATGCAACCAAAACAAACCACGTGGTCCAACATGCTGGCAAGGACATGCGTGTGTGGGCTTCGCGTGGGGCGACTCCCGCTTTCGCCAGCCACGGGTGCCAACGTGGCGCGTCATGGTGTTGTTCCTGCTCGCGCAGCGAAACAGCCGGCCGCTGACTTCGGCGCTCGCCCTGTGGCCCCGCCGCACGGGGACGGCCAAGCGCCGCAGCAAGAACACGGCACAACATATCCAACGGCGGCATGCCCGCCTGAACTTCGAGAGCGCGTACTTCTGTTTCGGCCCTGCTGCGAAGGCGCGCAACACTTCGGCTGCAGCAACGCCCGCATCGTGCCTGGTAAGTTCCCAGGAAAACTGCACACCTGTCAGGGCTTCGAGCAGGAATCAGCCCCAGCCCAAAGGCCAAGCGGGGCGTGTAGTACACAAAAGGGTGAACGGCGGCCTGCCGGCAACTGTCCGCCAAAGGGCGAATGTCGGCGCCACTCCGCGCGCCAACTCCATGGCCCGGCCCGCAGCTGCCGCTTTGGCAAGGAGGCCGCCAACATGGCTCCGCCTGTTGGCGCAGCACCGGGCCTACCGTGCTGGCAGTGCTGTGGCCAGCTGCGCGGTCAGTGTGGGGTTGCGCGTTGGTCCGGATTGCTGGCAGTTGCCGCGCAACGCGTTTTTGCTGCGTTCCTCCTTGAGCCGCCGCTTGCCGGCGAATGCAATGTGGGTGGGGATGCGCCCGAGCCGACGTGCGCTGGCAGCTCCTTGTGCCCGTGAGCCAAAGACTGCGCTGAAACCCTGGCGGCGCAGCTCCTGGCCCGTAGGTGGGATAGTCGCGGGGGACTGGGCTTCGTCGTGCAGGTGGAAAAGGCCGAGAAAAATGTATTGGGTGCGATTCACATGTGGATCCGTACTTAACAATTTGTGGAGGGCAAGGAGCACCAAGCCCAAAGTTGAGAAATACCCGCATTCACGCGATTGGCTATGCGTAGGGCAATCAAGGAAAGCATGTTCAAGCGTGTCTCGTCCGATGGCGCAAAACCGGCAAAACACGTCTGAACTAGCATGGCAACGGCGAGCCGAGCGTCCGTCTGCAAATGCGTGATGCCCGCAACGCCCAAGCCCCCGGAGTCTTGTATCCATGGGGCATGTTTCGCGGCCATACACACAGGGTGTCAATGCGGCTTTGGCTGCCACAACTTTGAATACACTTGATTTGGTTTTTTCATGTTTTTTTTCTCCGGACCTTTTTGCACCCAGCTCGCGCAGTCCCAGTGCTAGTGCCCAAATCGAAGGCGCGCGAGAGTCCATGCACGGTGAGAGGCCACGGCCCCAAAAGTCCAAGGGCTGCTCACGGCATGCGGTGGCAAGAGGCGGCAACTTGGTGGAGTCGGCAAGGACATCACTAATGGCCGGGGCATCTCCATCCACATTGCTCGTGCCGGAGAGGGGCAGGCCAAGCAGGCTAGACGCAAACGCACGAGCAGTTGCAAAGAACAGGATGGCCGACCAGTGAAGGCGAAGGCAGAGGTGCATACTGCCCGCGAGAGGGCTGGTGAGGCACGGGCGCTCCACCTGCCACCAGCCTCGATGCCGGATGGAAGCTCAGGGTAAGTTCCCTCTTTGGCCTGATGCGCGGCCTGGAGGGCAGCTCCAGCAGTGCGTGGAGCCCCGGCTGACGTGAGGGGCGCAACCAAGGTTCCAGAGAGGGAGGCCGTTGGCAATGACCTCAATTTGCGGCGCTCGTCATGCTGGATGGGCTCGACATTGAGGTCCCTGACCGGGACATGCTGTTGGACGGTGGGGCCGGCTTCGCGGCACACACGGGCAGCTGCCCGTGCGAGAGGCCCGCCACGGGAGCGCAGCACACCAAAGCGCGGGCAGGCAGCTACATGGTCTCCCACAACGTCGAGACCCCGAGCGCAGCGGCTGGCCGCAGCAGCAACGGGCAACGGCATGCGCAGACGCCTGAGGAGCAGAGCCTGCAAGAGGGGCAACGGCAGGCAAAGCACAGGCGAGGTTGGGCGGCCTGACTTTGTGAACGTATTCGGCACAAAGCCTGGCATGCTAAATTTGCTTCAAGAAGCTCAGCCACCGCGTGACCAATTGCTGCGAGCACCCGGCGTGAAGACTCAATTCGAAGGGATGCTGCACGCCTCCATCCGTTAAGAATTCCAGACCAAAGCATGCTGCTGATGGACGCACGTATGTTTGCAGAATGCGAGCAACAAATGAGACCAACAAATTTTCAGCATTGCTCCAGGACAGACATGCCCTCACCACGTTTCAGCGCATAATCGACATGTGGTATCTACCGCTGCGGAAGGGTATGGTGAGGCACAACGCAACAACGCAAAGATCCTCACCAGCCCCAGACATGGGTTTGAAACGTTGAGTCCGAGCCAAAAAAATCAACGTTCCACGGGTTTACCCACCTGCACCTACTTTACATACCGCTGGCATTGTAAATGGTAATCAGTTCCACAGCGCGTACCATTGCGAAAACACTGACGAAAACGTCTGTTGTCCTTCATTCGGAAATGACCACTTTGCCGACACGGTTTCTTGGAATAATTTTATTTCCCACCCTCAACGATCTCGCTGAAGAGCGCTACAGGCCAGACAGCCCCGTCACCAGCCGCCCTCCTCCGCGGGGGTGATGAGCTTCATCCCTAGCCCTAGCCTGCAAGGCCAGCCGGCCGCGAGTTGTGGACTTTTCCAACCCCATGTGGCCAGCCGGCCGTGCGCTTTGGACTCGGGCTCCGCACAGGGACCGCGTGGATTGGGTTCAAAAAGGTGCGGGATAAAAAACAATCACATGTAGTGCCCCACCTCCTGAAAAACGCCATTCGTGCTCGTGATTGGACCGAACTCATTCAATATCACTGCCAACTCATCCAAGCATGGGCGACCAATTTTCGGTACAAACCACAATGTGGGCGCAGTGCCTCTCAAACTGATAACAGGTGCAGTCCCACCCCATTATCGGCATCAAAAATCAAATTCCACAACGCAACCTCCTCGGTGGATCAAGGCGTTTTTTGACACCTTGCTGACGTGCAGCGCAGCCTGGCAGGAAAGGAATCGTTGCAGGACGGAAGCATTGCACCAGCAAGTTTGTGCAGCTCGAAATCATTTCCACCAAGCCGTTCGTAAGGCGAAGGCTGAATTTTTGGTCAGGTTGGCTGACGCGAGTGGGGCGCATGCATTCCATTTGCCCAAGGGTTGCTCACGTCTCGTGCGACGCCGCTCCGTCATAACCCGCAGACCGGCCAGTACGGGCTCAGGGACGGCCGCATCAGCGAGCTGCTGCGCTGCACAGTGCAAAAGGCGGGTGTCCTCCTCATCATCAAGGAGGGTGCGCAAGTGCTCATTGGTCATGCCCGACGGGCCTGCAGCTGATCCACGACGAGCTCCGCGCAGACAGGCGACAAAGCTTTGCAAAGGGAGTGGTTGGGGCGGACGCCATTGAAAATCATTCGTTCACATGTTCTTGCAATAGCATGACGTCAATGTCATGGGGCGATGGTTATTGCGATCACTGGAAATGGCACCCCCTGCTTTCGAGGCAGCGTGCCTACCGCACC
>CAJNIZ010002179.1:15064-26914 GCA_905231905.1 Symbiodinium pilosum | reverse complement strand
ACCCTAAGCCCTAAACCCTAAACCTCTACCCCTAAAGCCTAAACCCTAAACCTCTAAACCCTAAACCCTAAACCCCTACTGGCCTAGGCCTCGTGGAGGGACTGCCAACCGCAGAGGTAGAGGCCCCTGAAGAGCAGGGCAACGACGACAGCTTGCTGCTATGTCAGAAAGACTTGCTGGGTTCGGGCGTTTAGTGTTCGAAGGGAGATGGGAATGGACATGAAATGGAAAGTCCTGTGTTATTCAGGGAAGGAACGGATCCCTTTAGCAGTCCGTGCATACTGGGCAAATCTTAACAGCCTCACTCTATATGGCGGTTTTATAGCGGATGGTCCGAAGTCTGCTTAATTTCAGAGTCTGAGATGATTGTGAAGTGGCCTCCTTGTATAGTCCCTAACCATAGTCTCCATTTTCTTTTCCATTATCCCTATATAGCCCCGATATAATATAGTAGTTTCCATTTTCTTTTCCATTATCCCTAGATAATCTCAATATTACCCCTACAAAGCCCTATATACCCCCTATATATACACCCTAAAACCCCTTTGGCTTTCATTTTCTTTTCCGTTATCCCTATATAATCCCAATATATATCCCTCTGGGGTCTCGGGTTTCGGTAGGGTTGAGGCGTTCGAAGTTAAGGGGGTTCGGGTGTCGACCACCAGGGAGCTATGGGGGGCTTTTCAAAATCAAGCGCCGCACTTTGCCCGTACGACAAGGATCATAATTCTCACAAGTACCGTCATGCGGCTTGTGTAAGGGGTGGCGTTGTAGGGGTACGGAGATTTGGGCACATGTCGTGCTTCAGTAGGCGTTTTGAATTAAGGTTTAGCTTTTGTTTGCTTACTTGCGGGCTCAGACACTGTGAATGTAGGGTTCAACTTAAACCTGAAATCCTAAACCCCACAAACACCACACCTTCCCTTGAGTAAGGGTCGTCTACTTGTCCGAGCTCTTGATCTCCAAGCCGGTGAACCGTGCACATCCCGGTTTTAGTCAAGAAGGCTATGTTATTCGGCTTAGGGTTTACGGTTGCTCGAAAGGACCTTGTAAAGAAGGGACCATTGGGAATATGATGCCTGAAAAGGGGATCCTAACCAAACAGGGAACTTACACTATGGCCATGTTCTGAGCTGGTACCATATAATGGACCATAATCCCTACATATTCTCTGTAACTTCATAAAATAATCTTGATCTTGCTGGTGGTTAGTGGGGAATATGGGAGCATAATCCCTATATAATCCCTATGTAATTTATTCCCTTATTACCTACGAACCCTAAACCCCAAACTCCATACCCTAAACCCCAAACCCTCAACCCTAAATCCTTTTGTATTCTCTACCAACCCCCAGTAACTTATGGGGTCCTGTATCTATCCCAGAAGGCAGGTTGGGATCTAGGGTTGAAGGCTCAGGGCTCAGAATACAGACCCTTGGGCTGCTCCAAACTCGAAACACAGGGCTTAGGGCTGAGGTTTAGGGTTTAGGGCTTAGGCTTGAAGGTTTAGGGTTTAGGACTTAGGGTGTAAGGTTTAGGGTTTAGGCTTACGGTTTAGGGCTAAGGGTGTACTCCGCATAACTACGTCCGATGACAACTACTTCTGCGTGTCCGCTCGCAACCGCTGCTAGGGTTGAGACTTTAGGGCTCAGGGTTACAAGTACAACACCAAGCACTCTTGCTACGATGGCTGCCATCCGTAGTTCCAACAACTTGTACGACTGTTTCTTTCTGCTGTGCAAAGCAAGAAAAGACTTCTTGCCTTCGGAGACTGCATGCAGTTGCCATGATAGCAACAAATACATCGGATTATATAGAGACTAAAACCTGAAGCTTAGTTACCATAAAACCCTAAACCCCTAAACCCCAGGCAGAAAGCCATGGTTGCAGGTGAGATGGATGTTGGCCTTACCAGGAAGTGGGTTCCCTCAGTGCCCTGCATGCGTTCACCTGGGTAATGGGCGCTTCCGTAGGGATTAAGGTCTCAGGTCTCAAGGTTTAGGGTTTAGGGCGTTTGGGATTTAGGTGTTCCCTGGCGCTCAAAGTCAACAAATACAGGGTTGAGTGAAGGCTTTGTTTTGTCCTGTATGGTACACTATGGGGAAGGTCGTCTACAGGGAGGAATATTGTTTTCGTCATGGTCTCGTCGGAGACTCCACAAGAACATCTGAGACAATATTTTGGGCTACACAGCGGGAGCCGTTTTTTTGCTTTTTTAATAGAAAGGTCCACATTTGGGGGCAAGTGCTTGGCCTGATGGAATCACCATACGTAGCCCAGTTTTTGACCAAGTAATCAGGAATGGGGTCTTGAAGAATGCAGAGAATCCTGCGGAACTTGGAAGGGCCAGTCATACAGTGTGCTTGGTTGCTTCTGGGGGCTTCAATGGCAAAGAGTGCTGCCTTTATCAAAGTCCTTCCTGCCAGCTTTGAAAGGATGGATGTTGCTCAGCACCTTCCCCCTAGTCATACACGCCCCCACCCTCTATATATTATGTATATTCACACATGTTTTCAGCATAGCTGGAACATTTGTTATCAGCGGGCTGCGGGGGTTCATGTTTAGAGGGAGTGGATTCCTGAGCGAGGGCCTCGAAATAGAATATCAGTAATACTAGAAAAATGCGCCACGCAAGAACTAGCCATCGTAGTCGCTCCACCTGAATATCAACGCAACTCTATATCTAAGGCCCTATCTCTTGTTTGGAAGATTTCGTATCAAGGTGGATCATATTAGGGCGCAGAGATGGAAAAGAAATGCAGTAGGAAGCTTTGAGTCTAGTAAGCAACATGGACAGTCAAACAAACATGCCCAAAGTGTGTAAGCGTTTTTTTTGTCAACGTTGCTTTGTAGCCTACGGCATCCTACGGCTATAGTAACGACTTTTTGCTTGTTTCCCCGCTTCTTCTTCTTCTTCTGTTGTGAGTTCCTGGCGGTACCCTTGAGCTTCTGAGTATCAGAATAGTAGTGCTTCATGCCATAAAAATTGTGTTTGTGAATGATTGTACCCCTCGAACGGTCAGTACTTTGACGTCGGGTAAGGGTCTTCGGAGAGAGAGAGAGAGAGAGAGCGAGAGAGATGAGAGTGTATAGAGATAATACCCTAATAACTTAATGGAAAATCACATTGAAAAGAACGTGGGAAGTGAGGTGATAACTGGAATTGTACAGGCATTTACAGGGTTCTCATTAATGGCTTTTGGCAAGCGTGTATGGGGTTTCGGTGCGTGTGTGTATATGGGCTTCCCATCTGGGCAAAACCCTAAACCCCAAATCATGTGTCATGTGTACTAAAGTCTAAACTCGTTAAAGAGGGTATATCGAGGATGATATATAGGGGAGTATTATAGGGCTTAATAAGGGGGATAAGGGGGATACTAGGAGTTTAGACTACAACTCCTATAATCCTCTACACAACTCTATATATAGCAGTTTCCATTTCATTTTCCATTTTCGTTTCCATTTGATTCTCCATAATTTAGCTCATGTCAGGATTGCCGGATGGCACATGCCACTTACAGCGGAGCGTTGTCAGCCACATTCGAGTGTCGGATGGGCAAGAAGCCTGCCTGGCTGCTCGGACGATTCTGGCAAACGTTCAGTGTTGTTATGGTAGGGTTTAGGGTCTATAACCCCACACCCTAAACCCTATAACCCTATAAGCCCAAACCCTCAACCCTACAACCCTATAACCCTAGGGTCCGAGTTTAGGCCTCAGGAATTCGGATTCAACTTTTGTGGCTTGGATTTCAGGGCTGCGTGCGTGAGGCCTCAGGGCTTCGATTTCAACAGCTGTTTTAAGGCTCGGGTTGTCAAGATGTTTGAAGCTTAAGTTCAAGAGCTTAGGATTCAGCTCTAGGGATCCAGAGTTGAAGAATCCTCAAACCTTAGACTACTATAGGGATAATGGAAACTACTATAGTATGTTGGGGTTATATAGGGATAATGGAAAAGAATGGAAACGATGATAGTTTCTAGTCAAGCGAAATGCGTCTACAGTAAACGCTAAACCCTGCCTCCCTCGCCAAGATCTAAAACGCATGCAAGGAGCACAACGATTGAGCTTGGCGAGATCCCAGTGCCTTGGGCACTCAACAGACAGGGGTGGATGTTCACAAAATAAGGGGTCCAAGGGGTTTATAGGTGTTAGATTTTAGGGTTTAGGGATGAGGGTGTGGGGCTTCAAATAAAAAAATTGGGGGTTCCTTGTTGCGGGTTCCCCTAACCAGCATGATCGTATATTGGGGTCAACATTGGGGTCTCTGATTTCTGGACTCCCCCGTATTTTTGTTTCCCAAAAACGCGCGGCTCCGTTTTTTGGGATCCTACGTGGTGAGATCGTGAGCACCCCGGGGGTTGTTGAGTTTTGAGCTAAGGGCTGCTTGGGCGGGATATCCCGAAACCCTGAAGCCTAAACCCTTTGCAACCAACTCCCCATCCCTGGCCCTCAACCCTACGTAAGCCGGGCTTAGGATTTAGGGGTGGCTTCTGGCGATCTCGTTGACGGCGGTACCCACAGATTCCGGGAACTTTTCAGGCTCTACATTCTGGAGGGTGTTTTGTAATTATCGGGCTTGCGCCAGACGTATTCTCTTGGAACAGCAATCCGAAAAGGGCCTGCCAGAAGGATGAGTAGCCTCTGTCAAAATTGACATTCACATGGACATTTGCCCTAAACGCTGAACCCGAAACTCTGAGCCCTAAACCCTAAACCCTAATCAGGACGGAGAGGCTTAAAAACTCCAATCCTTAGCTACCAGCGCCGCATCCTTGACCTGGAGCCAAGCCTCAAGAAACCCACGTGCTTGCACTTACCTTACATGAGCTGCAGTCTAAACTCCCTCATTTAAGAATTATCTACGGGACTATTCTAGGGGTTATTAAGGGAGAGTGGTTCATGTAAAATGGAACTCGGAACTCCAAAAGACGGCCTACAAGGAGTACTGCTTGTTCGATCTGTGGATCTGGTGAGGGGTAGGCTGTCAGTTTCTAAACCACCCGAGTTTTCGTTTCGAAGCCAGTGCCAATCCCTACACCTAAAGCCCCAAGCTATAGGCAAAGGCCAACTGAGCCCTGGTAGTATCCCCCATAGTAACCTCTATAATACTCCCTTATGAAATCTCCTATATAACCTTCTTTTTATAAGTTTAGATTGTAGTTCAACCGGAGCTTGAGCCCTTTCAAACCCGAGATAAACTATACATGCCTGAGCCGTCCCATCTGTAAAACCCTAAACCCAAATCCTGGAAGGGGTTTCCCAAAACCTCCCCCCTAACATTGCATCCTACATCCCGAGCCCTAAGAAACACCAAGCATTAAATCCCGAGCCCTAGTCCCTAAAACCACACCCTCATCCCGAAACACCTGCCTCGCGACAAACCTTACTTTCGCGTCTTTATTCCCATTACACCCCGTATGAATGAAACCGGCTATGAAAATCTTACTCCTATAGGGTATCCAAACCCTACAGCCTAAACCCTAAACCCCTAAACCCTAAACCCCCAAAATCCAGAACCCCTAAAGCCCCTAAAACCCAAAACCCCTAAAAACCTAAAACCCTAAACCCCTTAACCTCTCTTCTCAGATCATGGTGCGCTCCAAGAAGTGCAACCTCCACGGCCTCAGCCAGGCCGAATTAGTCCAGGCAAGGGAGGACTGCGGCTTGGCTACAGTGGGAAATATTTCAGGGTTTATAGTTTAAGGGTTTAGGGTTTGTTTAGGGTTTAGGGTTTAAGGGGTTGAAGGGTTTAAGGCGTTTCGGGGTTTAGAGGGTTTAAGGGTTTAGGGTTTAGGGGCCTAAGGGTTTAAGGGTTTAAGGTTTGGGGTTTCAGGGGTTAGAGCTTAGGCTCAGGGGCTTCAGGGTTTAGTGTTTAGGGTTTGAGGGTTGAGGCTTCCAAGGGTTTAAGGTATAGGTTGATTGTTCTTCTTAGTCATAAGTCTTGTGTTTTTTTCGCTTCCTTGTTTCCTGGAACCTGGCGCTGATTTTGTGGTATTCGTTTTTTGTGATAGATTTGGTTACTTTTCTACCATGAGGGTGGGGGGGGGGTGATGGTGTGGGATGGCGTGCAGTTCTAGTCTAGCCCGGCGTTTGAGATTTTGTTTGGGGTCCTGTATCTGACATGATTCCGTGGTTTCGGGTGCAGTTCGGCCCTTTGGGGAAGGGACCTGGACTCAAATACTCAGTACCTGGACCCTCCAATGCAGTTCCTTTTTGGGTTTGTTATGGTTTTTTGGTTAGAACTCTTAGTAGGACTACCAAAAAGGTACTACATTGGAGGGTCTAGGTAGGTACTTAGTCTGGAGGTGGAAGTCGTTTGAGCTGAACTTGCCCTCTTGGCAGTCGTACAGGGGTCCTAAACCCTATAGGCCCTACGCCCTCAATGCTAATGCTGAATCCCAAAGCCCCAAACCCTAAACCCTAAACCCTAAATCCTGAATCCTTAAGCCATCATCCTACAAGTCTCTCCCCAAGAGAAACCTGAAATTTTCACGCGGTGCTGCAGCTTCAAGTTGCAAGGCCCTGAGCGCACAAGCTTGCTGAACACCCGCAAGGCTGCCCCACAACCCCAAATTGTAGAAGTATTAGCTCTATACTTCTAACCCTGAACCTCTAAAACCTAGAGATCCTAAACTCTACACCCTAAAGCCTAAGCCGTAAACTCTAAACTGTACATCCTGAAGCCTGAGCCCTAAATCTTAAATCTAGCTAAGCCCCAAACCTCGCCTTGAAGGTACCGAATCCGGCGGCTACTTCTTACTGCGTGGCCTCGAGCGTGTGGTGAGATTGCTCGTAATGCCCCGCTCTTCGGCTTGCTTCCGCAAGGGGTGTATGGGGTCATGCAACTGTGAGCTATAGTCTAAACTCCTTAAAGGGGATTACATTAGGAGATTTTATAGGGGACTACCATAAGGGTCATTAAGGGGGATACTTTAGACTATAGTTCTTGTAGCGGGTATATAGGGCTATGCAGGGTTCTGTAGGGTTGTCTAGGTCTCCCTATTGATGGGAGTTACCAAATGGCTGGTAAAGCTTTCACCTTGTTACCTTAACTACTAAACCCTGAGCCGCGAAGCAGCCGGGTGGTCGGCTTAAACCTGTTTGTGTTTTACAGGGGTATGCATAGGGGTTGTTACTAGTGTGTTTGTCGTGGAAAGGACATCCCTTTATGATAGTTGAGCAAAAGAGCACCGGCCAGATCAAGATGTAGGACCTGAAATCTCAGAGAGCCAGCTGGTGGACCCCACTGGCTACCCATAATCCCGCCATCGCGTATACTGAATATGGAGATACCACGCCCTAAGCCCTAAGCCCGAAGCCCTAAACCCTAAACCTTAAATTCGGGTTGCGCATGTCATGCCTCAGGCTCAAACTATCCGATGGCCATTACTCGGCCGTCGTACAAGAACCGCGGCAAACTGTACACTGCCCATGCGGTCTTGATGCGGTGTGCCAGAGCAGATGGAACCACCCAGACAAACACGAAGCCTGTCTGACATGGTTTTAGGGTTTAGGGTTTAGAGACATGGGGGTCATTAAGGGGCCTACCTCACGTACGTAGCAGGCCCTTGAAGCGTTTTAGGAGCATGAGGAGATCAATTGTAGGGTTCCCGTCTGGGGATTGCACAGCATGTCTTTTGAGAAGCTGCTTACTTATAAGGTCCTGAAAAGTGTTCCATCGCACTCCGTATATAAGAAAAGTGCAGTCCACCCCAAATCATATTCTCGCTTCTGAGACTTTTTGATTAGACACGCGCTGCCATCGTTCCCCTCCTCCTGATACTCTTGTGTATGGAAAGCTACTCTGACTTCATCGTAGTTTGCCCCGCAAGGCATCTGTAGCCTCGGAAGTCGTACACAAACTGTAGGGTCAAGGGTTTTGGGGGTTCTGTTCATGAGTGTTTAGACGATTAATTCACACCCTTAATGACCCCATCACCCCAAAACCCAAAAACCCCAAAGCCTACACCCCACCACCTTCAGCCTTACAGTTCGAAGCCTTCAGCCAAGGCTTCACTACTGCGTAGACGGCTCCTGCAACCTCCGCTTCAGTCATGGCCGGGAGGAGTTCTAAGATCCTAACCATGGGCCCTAATTAGGGTTTGGGGACTAGGACCATGGGACCTAGGTAGCTTTAATGGCTAGGGATGTATCCTAAACCCTAAACCCTAAACCCTAAACCGCGTGGCTCTGGTTTAGGGTTTACTCATGATCCCCGGAGGAGTGGTTGATACCGCTGTCGGTGGTGGCTCACAGCCTCTACCAGGCCCATGTCATGCATTGAGCTGTTTAGGGTATAGCGTATAGGGTTTAGGGTTTAGGGTTTAGGGTATTGGCTTAGGATTGGGGTTTAGGGTTAAGAGCCTGGACCCTCCTCCTACCCTCTATTAGGGCCTAAGTACCCATTATTAGGGTCCATATATCCCCAATTGAGAGTACTAGGAGGGTCCTGGAGCTTAGGACTTAGGGTTAAGCGTTTAGGGTTGATGGTGTTGGGAGTCCTCTAAACAGCATAACATGAGATTGGTGTTCATATTGTGGCCTCCCCTGGTCGGAAGCTCCCATGTGGAACCCTAAGGGTTGGAGTCCAATCAATAATGCAAAAGAACAAGCTTGGATTGGATCTGGGGACCCAAAACTTTCCAGACTACAATCTCTCCGGCACACTCCCCCCAAACTAAGGTGGAAGCCAGAAAAGGACCCTACAAAGACTCTCATCCTTTCAACCATATCAGCTGCCATGTAGGGTAGTAAGTACTTGTTAAGCCACCATGCTACAGCAAGTTGCGGCAGGTCTCTGACCGACTCCTCGTGGAGATGTTCGCAGGAGTGGGTTTTAGATGGCCATGGATGTAGTGGTGAAGCTTTTTCCATGATGTGTCCTGTCACTGCAGTTTGCAGAACAAAGAGGCGCCACAATATTGGAGATCGTTAAGTCTCCCCGAAGCTAGTAGTGGATTGTTCGACATAATGGCCATGCAGAACGCGCTCATCTCCTTCGACGGAATTCTCACTAAATGGCACGCACACTGAGCACAACCATTGAATCTGATTGTAGTGTTACCTAAAACCTAAACAGCCTTCGCCTGCGCACTCTATAGCCAAGTGCGAGTTGCTTTCTCGCTTGCAGATACCCCTTTCGTGCGAGGTTGATGGTAAAGGTAAAGTAGACAAAGGAACTCCAAGTAGGCTTTTTGAATCTGATTTGACCGGATGATAGGGGACAAGGCATGGGAAGCAGGAGACACTTGTCGCATCACGCCAGGCTGTAGAAGAACTTCGCACGACTATGCGAGGAAACGCCTAAACCCCAAACTCCTGACCCTTGACCTCCCCCCTTCGCGACTTCCAGGGTGGTCTCGCAGCCCTGCTTTTGAATTCACCCATTCCCCCTGAATATTATTCCCCACTCTGTCAGCCCCTTGTATTGAATATGCACTGAGTATATGTTAGCTACTGCGAGATTCAATATAGGGGGGGGGGGTTGCGTCGTAGGGACAGGAGATTGGATTGTCCTTTCTATGATTCAGGTCCAATGCTCCTGGGAATGTACACGAGCGTTCAAATCATGCTGAATCCTTAGGGATTGTCCGGCCCTAGCAGGGATTTGGTTATGGGGCGGCGTGCATCCTCATCACCTTTCGAAGGTATAGATTATCCCCCTTAAGTAGATAGAATATGGCTTTGGGTATATTATAATAGGATCCCCATATACCCCATATTCTATCTACTTAAGGGGGACTATAGATTGTCAGCCTTTTGTGATTGCTTCTCCGACTCCTTTCCCGAAATCAATTAGTAATCCTGAAATGGTTAGATGGACGGTAGTCTTACTTATATGGTAGTTTCCCAGCATAAAGGGACCCCGATATAGACCCCATAAAATGGTTTAGGGTTTAGGGACCTTGCTAGTCTATGGACCCGTATATCAACCCAGTTTCCACGGCATTTTGCATTTTCTTTTCCATTTGATTCTCCATTACTGGGGTACCCCAAACTTTGGGAAACCCACATATTCCTGAAAAACTGAAGCACACCACCCCTACAACCCTCAAGAAAGTCTCGGTTGCTGTTAAGGAATCTAAAATAAGTTACCATAAATTATGGTCCATAACATAGGTACGTACATAGTAAATTATAGGTGTTCTGTACTTTGATAACTTAACTTAAATTTCCGTGATTCTTCTCTGCAACTGTGTGGTTTTGGATTCAGGGATTCTGTACCTAAACCCTAAGCCTTAAACCCTATACCGTTGTCATTTGCAGCTTCTCGTGGTTCTGCAGAGCGGTAGTCAGGGTAACTTCATTTCTCAGGTTGGAACCCTGGGCTTCTAGTAATGGACCCTTAATCCTGGAGTCCGTATATACCGAAAAATGTAAGCCCACTTAAGGGCCCTTAGTTAGAACCAGGAAGCAGGTAGGTGCCCAAATTAGGGGGCCATGCATGGTAGGACCTTAGATCATTACCGCTTTGCATTTCTTATTGCGGTTGGTGGCCTTACGCCATGTTCCCTGTACTGTTGTAAGGATCCTGCACGACCTTACTATACCAGAATACCAGAGTTCCTAATGTGCAGACTACTTCGGGTGTAGGCCTGTAAACCCATATGACCCCCCATTTCCATCTGATTTTCCATTTGATGCTCCACTATTTGGCGTCACATCCCTCAACCCTAAGCCCTACACTACACCCTATCTAATCCCCAAACCCCTGAACCTTGTCATTGTAAACCAACCGCCACACCCGATAGCTAAACCTTATCATTGGTCCGGTTTGCAAGGAGGCGGTGTGGGCGAAACACAAGCCGGTGATGAGCCTGGTCCCAACCACGACCTTTGGGAAACCGCCGGCCGGCAAGCATCGTACTGCTGCTTAAGCGGGAGCGGGGGAGTGAATATAGGTACCATTATACTGTTGATGGATGAAATCCTACACCACCTTAAGTCCCTAAAGTCCTAGGAATTACAGTAGTTTAGGGGCGCTAAGTGGTGCAAGATCCATCAACAGTGGGGTATTTACGCGGATTATTCAGGGATTATTATAGGGATCCACTCTGCCACTCTCCCTGAAGCCTTAAGCACCAGTCTTGTACGGCTCCTCTTTGGCTTCCCTGTGTGTTTGGGTGAGCGTATTTGCGAGAGGCACTTACAAAACCTTCACAGAGGAAGGTCGCTATTTTTTCAGTGTCAGTCTCATACATCAGCAGTCGTTTTGTGCCAGAGTAGACTCACACATTTTCGGGTTGGGGCCATTATTCCACCGTGGTCAGAACTCAGCGGCATTAGGGTCTCGAAAAGGGGTTCATGACTTAGGATTTTTGGGCCGCGACTTCAAGCATTCAGTGTTCCCGGCGCTGCCTATTTCCCAGATTTTGTTCGTTGAGTTTTCCCGCAAGGGTAGACCGCGAGTCTTGAAAGCTCCATCTTCACTTTAGTTTAGAGTTTAAGGTTTTGGCATTTGCTCAGGTTCATTCCTTCAGTGTCCTTCCGGGGCGTACTGCGGGAGGGATTTACTACTGGCACATACCACATAGGGAACGCGGTATGCGCATGGCTTACATTGACTGACAGCTCTTAGGGGTATAGGCTTTCTGTAGGAGTTGTATAGGGATAATGGAAAAGAAAATGGAAACTACTGTAGTATTTTGGGGTTATATAAGGATAATGGAAAAGAAAATGGAAACTGCCATCCGGTTTGGAACCCTAAACCCTAAACCCTAAACCCTTAACCCTAAACCCTAAACCGCTTTCTGGGAGCCACTCTGGACCAGGTCTTGGTGATGCTGCAGCAGCAAAACGCCAAGCTGCGCATTGGTGGCCTGACTTTGAATTGAAACCCTAAACTCTAAACCC
>CAJNIZ010002179.1:0-14779 GCA_905231905.1 Symbiodinium pilosum | reverse complement strand
CTAAGGGAATTGCGGTAGTGCCAACCTTTCAAAAAAAAAAACATGTTGGGGCGGGGGGGGAATGTAAACCTAGAGATGGGCAACGCCACTACGGATAAAGCATAGTTTTGGGTACGAAGTAGTGAGGCGGGATGAGCGATGCTCGGCAATACCTTGGCCGCACCTTCCGCGTGGTCCTTGGGGCTGATATACCCAGGCGGTACACGGACGAGGAGAAACAGCTTCAGGATATGAGGTGTAGCTCTGAAAATCTGTTTTAAAGATGCATATTATATTGCTCTGAATCCCTGTATCATCCATGAAAAGGATACGAACAAATTTTGTAGGGACCTCAAACGCAATTTCCCTAGGTATATTGCATCTCACCCTGCTTGCGGACACGAAAGCCGTCGTTTTCATGAGGTTCGGACATAAATGAGGCTCCGTGGGTAGTAGAAGGTTACCAGGCTGGTATGCCTTCTTCACGAGGTCCTCTCTTTCCTACGAATGCCAACACAGGAACATTCCTCCCCCATATTGCCCCAATATAACCCTAATATTACCCTAATATTACTCCAAGATAACCCCAATACCCCCAAATGAGACAGGGATAAGTTTCGTGGGAATATCTTGCCTTCTAAGCTCCCAAAACCCTACACCCCTACGCAGGAGATTGGCGAATGGATGGTCCGGAAGCTGGGTTGCTGTTAAGGANNTAACTTAATTTAACCCTAAACCCTAAACCCAAAACCTTAAACCATCTTAAACCCTAAACCCTAAACCCATTATGGTAACTTAATTTAAGTTCCTTGGCCCTAACCCTAAACCCTTAACCCATTATGGTAACTTAATTTAAGTTCCGTGACAGCAACCCAGGAAGTTCTTCCTTGTCCACACGGAGGATGGTTGGCTCAAGCTCAACACGCTCTGTGTCATGCTGCTCAGCAGACGATGGTTCAAGACAAAGCCTAGGGTTCAGGGTTTAGGGTTTAGGGTTTAGGGGTTTAGGGGTTTAGGGTTTAGGGGCAAGACGATGGTAGTTTCCATTTTCTTTTCCATTATCCCAATATAACTCCCGATATATACCCTCTTATACTATAGAAGTTTCCATTTTTCCACTATCCCAATATAACCCCCAGTATATACCCTCTTATAGTAGATTCCATTTTCTTTTCCATTATCCCAATAAAACTCCGAATATATACCCTCTTATACTATAGTAGTTTCCATTTTCTTTTCCATTATCCCAATACAACCCCAGTATATACCCTCTTATACTATAGTAGTTTCCATTTTCTTTTCCATTATCCCAATATAACTCCCAATATATACCCTATTATACTATAGTAGGACAAAGCTTTCATGCCTGCCCACTGCCACAGGAGCCCCCTCCCCTGAGGATGCGTATTCCCCATAGAGTGCTAACTGGGAGTAGTAGGATCACTCTTTGCTTGGGGTAGGGAGGTTCGTTGTGAGGGGCTTTTGCTTACTTCCGCATAGGTAAGATATGTTGTTGTTCTGGGTGCTGACCCTTGAAGTTTCGCGCCCCGTGCCATTGGTTTGATCGACAGCAAGTACGGGGACTTTGACGTACGTGCTTGTGAGATCCTTATATAATCCCTATAGCAGTTTCCATTTAATTTTCCATTATCACCATATAACCCCATTATATACCCCATTGTAATCCTTGCTTTGTTCTAGTTCGAAACTTGCTGTTGCCATGCATGCTTCATGCTCAAGAGCTGGAAGCTGACATTGCAAATGCTATATTGGGATTTATATTGGGATAATGGAAAAGAAAATGGAAACTAGTATGGTATAATAGGGTATATATTGGGAGTTCTTTTTGGATAATGGAAAAGAAAATGGAAACTACTATAGTATAAGAGGGTATATATTCGGAGTTTTATTGGGATAATGGAAAAGAAAATGGAATCTACTATAAGAGGGTATATACTGGGGGTTATATTAGGATAGTGGAAAAATGGAAACTTCTATAGTATAAGAGGGTATTTATCGGGAGTTATATTGGGATAATGGAAAAGAAAACGTAAACTACTATAACCCCAATCAAGGGCTATAGGAGACTCGTGGAAATGACGCAGACTTGGTGTGACCAATCTATTGCTGCCTCTTGGTACTGTACTACTTGACGGCAATAACACTCACAAGGCATTGTTGAGGCCCAAACCCAGGGTTATATGGGGCTATAATTAGGGGTTACATAGGGCTCTATAGGGGCTCCAGCTCCTTAAACGCAGGTTTCAGAAGCTCATGGGCCTGGTCCGTGGTGAAGTGGATCCGGACAATCAGGAACGGCATCCTCCTGCAAACTCTGAACCGCAATATCCCCCCTCTCTGGGTGCGTAGTGTGTCCTAATTCCAGATTTTTTCAGGTAGCCAGGGTTAGGATTGCATAGGGAGTTCTTGTGTCAGGGATGTAGGGCGGCATGGGAAGTATGTGCAGCTCTCGTGTCCTTGCGGCGGGCTTTCAGGATTCGGGATGTTTTGGCATGTCTAGGAAAGGGCCACTGCTAAAAAGAGCCAAAACATGGAAATCGTTATGTTTGACCGGGATAGATGGTATCCTGCTTGGATTTTGAACCATTGCACCCTCCGAAAAACTTGAAGACATTCGGAGCACACGACTTCCACAATGCCTGAAACCCACCACCAGGCAAACAGGAGCTTAGGGGGTTTATATTCGGACAATGGAAAATAAAATGGAAACTATTATGGTATAATAGGGTATATATTTGGGATTATATTGGGATAATGGAAGATAAAATGGAAACTACTCTCTTATAATAGGGTATATGTTAGGGTTATTTTGGCATGATGGAAAATATTATGGAAACTACTATGGTATGATAGGGTATATATTGGGGGGTTATATTGGGATAATGGAAAAGAAAATGGAAACTTCTAAAGAGACTGCATACTAGAGGCCCCTTGATGCAAGTAGGGATCTGACAAATCCTCTTGGCTTTGCAGATCTGTGCTTTGTGTGTAGGTTTTCCTCCTCGTCAGTGCGCGAACGCTCAATTACTTAGGGCTTCTAAGTTCCTGGGTCTCTAAACTACCCAATATAACCCCAACATATACCCTATTATACCATAGTAGTTTCCATTTTATTTTCCATTATCCCAATATAATTCCAAATATATACCCTATTATACCATAATAGTTTCCATTTTAGGGTTTAGGGTTGTGGGCTACCCTAAACCCATGTTGCGGCCTCGTCCTGTGGTGCCATTGCCACCGGCAGGACACGATGAGCAGCCACGAGGTGCTACATCCTGGCCAGCTGCCACCTGCCTTTTCACGGAATCAGGTTGGTTTTCGGGTGTTTTAAGGTTTTCTGGGTGGTTGGGTTTGGGGTTTAGGGTTTAGGGTGGTTGGGTTTCGGGTTTAGGGTTTAGGGTTGCAGGTTCGGAGGGAATAAGGGGAGAACTGGATCATATTCCCTTCTTCCCTACGAAGGACCAGTAAGTGGAGGGTAGGTATTCCTTGAAACCCTAAACCTTAAACCCTATGACCATAAACCTTAAACCCTGAGCCCTATACGCCCTAAACCCGTTCTACCCCAAATTCCATACCCTAAGCCCCTGGCCGAGGTACGGCATGGTTATGAAGGAAGCGCTGGAAGTGATGCTTCAGCGATTTCGGGCTCAGGCCGGCCCTACAAGCGCGTAAGATATCCGACTGCGTCAGGAAGTCAGGGAGACTAATGTAGACCCATGATTAATAAACACCCCTCCTTTTAAGGGCCTAAAAATTAGGATCTCTATTATGATCCCTATTAAGGGCAGGGGGTTTATGAATCACAGGTCTGGGTTAAGTTAGTACTTATAGTGCTGTATAGGGATTGTATGGGAGTATATAGCTTTCTATAAGGTTATGAAGGGATTGCCGGCGCGGAGGAAGCCCCCTAAAGGGGTTCTCAACAGGATCAGGCAGTGATTTTGTCAGGCTTGCTGTAGCTTGTGCCGGTTCTAATCAAGTCACAGAGCTCCAGCTCCAAAAGCAGGTTTCTAAGACGTGGGCCCAGGGGCGAGGAATTATCTTTCAATAGGCCAAACTGCTGCCAGAATAATCAAAAGCGACCTTTGTATAGGATCTGTTCGCAATCATACACAATTACGCTGGCCATTAGGATGTGGCAATGCAATCTCTGGTGAAGAACTAGAACCGGGTACGAGTTACTTGTGGAGGGTTCTACTGCTAGAATTACAAGGTTCTTCAGGGTCGGTGGTTCCCTAGCTAGACATTGCCACGGCTCCCTACGGTTCCCTATAGCACCTCCCCCCTTTTGAACCACACCGTTGTGGTGCCTACCAGCAGATGGGTTGATCGTCATCTTTGTTTTCTGGATCTTTGCTGTCAGCCCTCCAGGGGTATTCCTCACACAAAATGTTCTCCCAAGGAGAACGCACCAGAAATTCAAGAGCTTGCACATCCCCAGACCCCAAATGCCCCCAACAACGGCCTCGCTACAACTCTGAGAGCCTGAACCTCCCTAAGTCCTAGGCCCTAAACCGTACATCCGAAGCCATAAGCCCTACATCCTAAGCCCTCCACCCTACATCCTGAGCCCTAGACTGAACACCTAAACAAAAGCCAAGCCCCATAGCCTGAACTCCTTTTTCCAGGTGCGAAAGCTCACGCGCAGAGATACCAAAAACAGGTCGGAATGTCCGAGAGCTGTTTTTTGGGTGTTTCCATAAATCAAGGCCCCTTCAAAGGTACTTCTAATGAAAACCATAGTGCTGGGTCTATCATTCTTGGGTTCATTTTTGAGCGGATACCCTTTTGGGCGTGGGAATCTTCGTGCCAGCTCCTGTCATACGCTCTATACTGAGTTTTGGATCCCCCTAAACCCTAAACCCTAAACTCTATACTGAGTTTTGGGTCAGTTGTGCAAGAGTTCTTCCATCCAGTTTCGGTCCCTTCTCGGGGAAGTCACTCGTTTGGGCCCGTGGGTTGAGCGTTGCGACCAGTGGCTTCACGGTTCACAGTGTGGGTTTAGGGTTTAGGGGTTTAGGGTTTAGGGGTGTTAGGGTTTAGGCTTTAGCGGTTTAGGGCTTAGAGGCTTTGGAGAAGAGGGTGTGCACATTGATTGATGCAAGCCTTACACCCGAAGACCCTAGACCCCCTGAAATCTAATCTGAAATCCTGGAACCTTCCTCTAGAATCCCCAAAGTTTCAGCTTCTGGTGCATGCTATGGACGCCCATTACATGGGCTCCTGCGTGAGGAAATCCCTTGTGGAGTTCTATGACAACGAGACTGGGCCATTGCTAGACATACCCTAAACCCTAAACCCTAAACTCTTCATTTACATCACGATCCTAAGGTTTGCTTTTATGTTACCTAGTGAATGAGGAGTCCGAGTGGGGCAGTGGATCCTTACAACAGCTATAGTCTAAACCCCTAGCATCCCCTTAATAACCTTTTAGGGTTTAGGGTTTAGGGTTCCCGTATAGAATCCCCTATATAACTCCCCTGTAAGAAATTTAGTCTATAATTCATAATCGTCCCGCATGATCCGTGATCCTTATCTTAATGCATCAGCCCCCCGAAGCCTTGACCTGGAAAAGGCAATACGAGAACGGTGAGACCAAAACACCTTATGAGGGTTTAGGGTATTTAGGGTTTAGGGTTTAGGCTTCAATGAAGGAACCCTGAATGCCAGAATGCACTTCCTAAACATGTCACATACATCCAACCTTCCCCACATTACTTGCTGAGGAAGGTTTGTTCAACAAAACGATGTCATCGAGTTGCGACGTCCAGCTTCTTGGAGACAAGTGGTCGTGTCCATAAATGGGGCGAACCCAAGGTACACCCCTTCATACTATGCTCCCGGGTTTCGGGACCCGACCCTGAATAGCCACCCATGATTTTTGGTCCTTATCGTAGTCCCTATATAACCCATTGTAGTAGTTTCCATTTTCATTTCCATTCCTTCATTCCCAGTGGGGCTGTAGGTAACCCCCAAGGTTGGGGGTTCAGGGTTCAGGTTTTGTGCTTGAGGCATAGGGCCAGCAACTTAAGGCTTAGGGCTACAAGGCTTTAGGAATAGAGGATTTAGGGTTTCGGTTTATGTAGGGATAATGGAAAAGAACATGGAAGCTACTATGACGGGTTATATATTGGGGTTATCTAGGGGTTATATAGGGATTGTAGGGTTATATAGGGATATTGGGAAAGGACATGGCAGATTAAGGTTTCAGGCGTGGGGCTTCAGGGGGCTTCAGGGTCTAGCTCTGAGGCTTTGGGTTTAGGCTCTGGGGTTTTGGGCTCAGGGCTTAGGGTTTAGGGTTTAGGCTTTAGGGTTTAGGGTGAATCTGTTGCAGAATGTATGGGATTTCGGAATACGCCCCCCCCAAAATGCAAAGCTGCACTGGAAGGGCTTGGGGCCAAGGATGCATGTTCGGGCTTCAGCTTTCAGATTACGTGCCCCAGGCGCCTACAGGACTTCAGGGATACCACTGTGTATTAAGGGAAATAGGTTTTAGGGCTGTTATTAGAATAGTGGGGCCCTAAACCCTAAACCCTAAACCCTAAGAGATTCAGTATCAGGGAGGCCAGGCCCTGTACAGCTTTAGTTGATCTTTGCGAAATCATCAATCCAGAGGGGTCCTCATCTGAGAGGCGTTTTTAGAGGATACCAAAGTACCCATATGGGTAGTTCTCCAAAATGTGGTCCTATTTTGGTACCCTAAATATTAGGTGCAGTAAGAGACTCTACAACAAACAGGGGCCCTAAGTTTGAGAACAACCCATATGGAGCAGGATTATATCTCCCTTTTGGGGAGCATCGTATTTTTTCCTCGGAATGCAATCTTGCTAGGTTCAACCACCAAGAAACATGATTCATTTGGGGTCACCCGTTTCAAAGCAAAGCCTTAACACTAGCCCTAAACCCCAAACCTTAAACCAGTCCCCAAAAATCCCAAACCCAAAACTCTAAGCCCTAAACCACCAAAAAAACGAATCCCTAAACCCTAAACCGAAAACCAAGAGCCATGACTGTCCGTAGAAGTTCAGGAAGCGACTCGAGAACTTCCTGGCTACCGGGAACGTCACCTCCCGGAGCGGCTTAGACTTGATGCAGGCCACCTGGGGTTTGGTATAATTACAAACTTGGGTTTAGGGGGAAGGGTTTAGGGTTTAGGGTTTTACTTTGGGGTTTTGGTATAATTACAAACAGTAGTAATAGTAATAATGGAAAAGAAAATGGAAACTACTATATTCTATTGGGGTTGTATAGGGATAATGGAAAAAGAAAATGGAAACTACTAATCAGGGTTTATAGGGTTTGGTAGAATATTGGGGTAATAATGGGATAATGGCAAAGAAAATCGAAACTATAGGGGTTATGGGGATCATATAGGGCTTAGATAGGGAATGTAGGGTCTATATTGGGGTTATGATGGGATAATGGAAAAGAAAATCGAAACTACTATTTAAGGTTTAGGGTTTAGGGATTAGGGTTTAGGGTTATAGGATATGAGTAGTATTTTTTTGGGGGGTTCTATGGTACCCATTATAGAGTAAGATTCTATCCTTAGGTACTGGAGGAGGCTTTGGTCTTGGCCAACACGGGTGCCTCCTGGGACGACGTACGCTCTATGGTCGGGGGGCTCGGATCTGCGAAGCTTCGCTGTGATGCTGTTTGTGCGTGATTTGGCTGCCGTGCCGAGGTGCAGCGTCGTTGGGGCGCATATGTGCCTCGCGCCAGATGGAGGCACGGGTGCGTTGTGAAGTGTCGCTGGGGTCGTGTCGTCCTGTCCTGCTGCGCAGGAGCTCGGCCGTGTGATGACAGGCGTACTACTGCTCGAGAGGTCGGTTCACATAGAGCGTCGCGAGACCGAGGAGCTTGCGGTCGGTCGGATGCTCGTTTTTGCTGTTCATCCGGACGGTGGCGCTCTCTGCAGCTTTCACGTGCCAAGGCCTCGTGTGGCGTGGCGCAGCCTCCGTGGAGTGCTGCTTCTCGGGCAAAGGCACGGGGTTTTGGGTCTGTGGGGTCTAGGAGTCTAGCGTCTAGGTGGCGTTGAAGCTTGTCAGGAGACCTCGACTGCACCATTGCCCAGCACGTCAGTGAAAATCCCAAGGCCCGTTTTTCTCTTTCTTGGTGTGGTTGCTATTGCTGTTACCCACGCGAGGACAGCCCCTGTCGAAAGCCCTCTGGCTTGCCGGCCAAGGTGCGTAGTGCGTTTCTGTGCATCCCGCTGATGAGCATTGGGGCATCGGGTCGTGCGCCAGAGACCAAGGTGGGCGATCGCCGCGTCCTGGTCGGCGTGGCCCTCGCGGACGTCGCTTGGTGGACGCTCCGCGAGGCCTTTCTTCTGCTGATGCTCCTAGTTGCTGCGTTGCGCGGGTCTTATCTAGTTGAGAGGATGCCAGCCTGTCCTTGAATGGCGACCGGCGCGAGCCGACCCCGCAGCTTCTCCGCCGTGATGTGTGGGGCGGTGTTGTTGCAGGCCCAGCGCTTCACGAGCTGGGCAGATGAAGTCCTTCAATTTGCCACGCTTCGTGACGCGGCGCGAGAATGTCCGGGCCTCGTGTGGCTGGTCGGTCGTGGCTGGCTGCTGCCTGGGAGGACCTGGAGTGGGCTCGGCGCCACTGGCGACTGCCGTGGCCCGAGCAGCGGCCAGAGCTCGATGCGCTCAAAGGCGGACCTCTTGTGCTTGCGGGGGGCGGGGGGGGTTGTCCTGGCCTTGTGACTTTCTGTGACTGCAAGGGTCCTAGTGCACGGCGACGCGATTGACGTGGAGGTCTGCCTCGCTGCGATCGGGTGACTTGCGCTTTTGATGTTGTTTGTTGTGCCTGGCAGGTGGCGTCGTCCCTCTTCCAGCTCGGCAGCGCCGAGCGTCACCATGGAGCTGCGTTGCTGTAGCGGTTTTAAAAAAAGGGCTTGCCGGCCGCTTCTTGGCTGTTGCGTCCTTGTGCTGCGATTGTCTAAAGTCTTGTGTGATGTCTCATTCACTATAGGTCGGCGGCTGCGATTGTGGAGCTCGAGTGCGATCGGTTCCGGGCGAGGCCTGCTTTTCGGGATTTTTCTTTCTCTGGCTAGCGCAGGAGGTCGCGCTGCCTGTCGTCGATCTGCTCTGAATGTACGAAGTGGCTGTTTCTGTTGCTGCAGACTTGGGCTCAGGGAAGTCCTCCCCTTTCTACTGCATCTTTCAGCATATTGGCTAGATCCCAGATGTCTCTGCGAGGACTGCCGTCATCGGCTGTGAGCGATGTTTTGCGCCCCTTGCTGCCCGCCGGCTCGTTCGCGCAGCTTTTGGGCGCGTGTGTGCGACACGGTGATGTCCGGGCCACGTTTGGTTGGCTGGCAGCGTGCCGCGCCGATCGCGGGGCCATATTGCTCGACATTGCGCCTTTGCTGGTGCATGGCCTGAGGTGCCCCTTTGTGCGGGGTGCTCTTTGAGTGGCTCTTGTGTGGGACGCACATTTGCATCTCTCGGTCAGTGCCTGCTTAGCTGCAGCAGCGGGCGGGAGCGACGTGCTGTCAGGCGCGAATCTACTCCCCTCGTTGGCTCTTGGGGGTATAATATCTCTAGGGATTATAATCTTACCAGGTTTAACCACCAAAAAATCGTTATTCACCTGGGGTCTGGGATATGTATGGGGATTATAGAGGGGTTATCATTGCAGTTAAGGCTATATAGGGGTCGTTTCTAGGGAAAAATAGGGATGATTATAGGGTTTATGTAAGGGTATATAGGGTCTAGGGTTTAGAGATGTGAGCTTCGGGGCTTAGGAAGGTTTAAGGGCTTAGGAGAGTTTAGGACTTAGGGGGTGTATACAGGGATCAGTAATTTGGAGCGGGAGGGTGTAGAGTTTGGGATATGGGGGGGCTTGTGGTGTAGCATCTTGTGTGTAGGTGTAGGGTTACGCGTTTCGGAGGGTGTAGGGTAGAGTTTATCGGGTGTAGGGTTTTAAGGTTTAGGAGGCCTTAGGGTTTACGGTTCGAGGTGTGAAGCGTAGGGCGTAGAATTTAGGGCTCGGGGTCTTAGGGGCTGTGTAAGGTTCAGGGTTGAGGTTGGATACTACCCTCCACTTAATAACAGTTGGATAGTGATTACTTCATATTGATTACCCCTTACTCAGTAGACTGTTACTGGGTGGGGGCAGAACCTTAAACCCTAAACCTCACATCCGGCCCGTTTAGGACAGTGCAAGGGTTAGCCGCAAAAGCCCAGGGTGAGCCGGTGATAAGAAATAGCGATATTGATGGTATTGTTTAAGTTTTAGGGTTCGGGGCTTAGGGATACTTATAATTTGGGTACTGCCCGTCAGTCAGTAACATTTGGATGATAACTAGAATATACAAATGTACAGCGCCGAATACGATCCCTATTATAGACAGTTACTGGATGGGTGCATTACTTGAATGAGAATAATGGTAGTCGAAATTCCAATATTACTAATACAGGTCATAATACTAGCAGTACGAGCAATAGTAGCAATCACCAGCATACGCGTAGCAGTCATCATACAACAGACTGATGCCAACAATCATAACATTTAATGGGAATAATCTCAAGAATTGCAAGTAAACATCAACACGGGTCACGGGCCTCTCTTGCTTTGGGAGCCTTCCGCCCGTGTTCGGGTCCATATATTTCGGGAACTATAGTACTATAGTACATTAAGGCCATGCAGGATGTTAGTATCAACAGTAGAAGTGAAGGTTAGGGTGTTCCTTGCGGCGTTGGAGGTTTGGATGGTTTTTGGTTTCATGTAGACCCATGATTCATGAGCCCCTCCTTGTAAGGGCATTAATAGTAGGATCCCTGTTATAATCCCTAAGCCCTAAACCCTTTCTGGTCATTTTGGTGCATGGTGCAATGATTTTTCTCATGGAGTTGGCAATGAACCAGTGCTTCTGCAGGCGTAGAAGTCCGCTGGCTTCAAAAAAAACCTTTCAGGTTTGGGGTCATAAGGGCTTTAAGGAATACTAGAATCCCTGTTATAATCCCTAAACCCTAAACCCTTTCAGGTTTGGGGTCTTGGGGTGGAGTGTGGGTGATGGTTCGCGTGGGGGGTGAGCCTGTGTAGTCAGCAGACAGATTGTAGCAGAGCTCAAGTCTTGAAGCTTCCTTAGGGTCCCGTTTAAAGGGGGTTTATAAGGGTTATATAGGGGTACAAGGGCTTATATAGGGTTTTGGGCTTAGGGTGTAGGGTGTCCCAAAATGGGGGGGGGTATTTTTTGGGGGTCCCCAGATTAAAGCTGTAGTTATTGTTATAGGTTTATATTGGAGCCCCCCTGTTTTGGGAAACTGGTAGGCCACTTGAATGCTTCAACGACATGGATGCTGGGATCGTGTCTTTAGATCAAGAGATCTGGGCAGGACTTCAGCCACGTGAGTCAGCTAACGCTTTTCCTGTTCGAGTACCCTTGGAACCTTAGAACCCTGATTTCAATAAACAGTTGGCTAAGTCCCGTGAAGCTTCAAGCAGCCCTAAACCCTAAACCCTGAGCCGTGAAGCAAGCCACAAAGTCAGGTGTCGGGCTACACTGTGGTTGCTGACAAGCTGAATCAGGCCAGCATACACATGGTAGGTAATCAAAGTTCTGGTCTTTTTATGGGTACCCTAAATATTAGGTGCCGTATTATAATAGGGATCCAAAAAGGGACCATAATTTTGACAATCACCCACATGGTAGGTAATCAAAATTCTGGTCTTTTACTGGGTCCCCAGTATGCTGCAGCCCCCCATTATTATTAAGGGCATTCAAAAAGTTTTGTTAATTCAGGGGGTTCCACTGCAGTGCCTAGCAACTTTTGTTGGCAGGGGGGGTGCGTGAAGGAGACTAGCTTATTCCAGCCAGCTTGTACTGCAATGCCAGTTCCTAAGCTGCACCCTCTTCGGCAAGGCATTTCGGTCCTTGGCTTGCGCCTGGCTGAAGAACTTTGACCATACCCTAAACCCTAAACCCCCAAACCTTAAACCCCAAACCTTAAACCCCCAAACCCTAAACCCCTAAACCCTTATAAGCTTTTTGCCACCGCATTGAGACAGCCCCGGGCCCATAGATCTGCACAGCACAGGACTCAAAGGACCCTCAGCTTGAAAAAAGCATGCCAACAGTAGCTCCAGAGAGGCCAAAACCACTAGATTCCCAGAACCCAAGCCTAAACCCTAATCCCTAAACCCCAATCCCTAAACCCCAATCACTAAACCCTAATCCCTAAACCCTAATCCCTCAGTCCAAGAGGCGCGCTACAGCTCCCACTTTGCTGCCATCCACCGTGGCCAATACTTCGCCGAGATGAAGACGACCACCGTGCGTACGCTGGCAGAATTCCTTGCTGTATGAGTTTGGGGGCTTAGGGGTTTAATGTTTCAGAAGGGTTGTGTCTGGGTTTCGGGCTTCGGCTTGAGGAATTCTAGTGTTCACGGTTTAGAGTTTGGGTTCAGCGTTTGGGGTTTGTCTTGCATAGGGCGCGTAGACTAGGACTAGGACTCATGACCGTGCATTTCAGCATCCCAAAGCTTGGCCATGAGGCTCTCGAGAACCTAATTCTAAGTCCTGTGTCTGCTATGTCCTAATAGGGTCCGCTGGACAGAACAAGGTTGTGTATCAGCCCATTCAATTCGCATTCACAACTTGCCGATTCATTTTGTTGTGCCTCTACCTGCGTCAGCAAGCTAGCTCGTAATGCCGCCGCAGTCTCAACACTCCATGCAACATAATTCGACTACCTTGTCTAGCCCCCTTCTCAGGCGTACGTATCCCATGAAACCCTAATAGACCTGACGTGCTGCCATTGCAGTCAGCCTCACGCACGCCAACGCCAAACAGTGCACGCTAAGCTCTGAAAGGGTAAATCCAAGCCTTGAAGCTAGAATATCCGGTTCGGCAAGTTTTCATTAGTTTCGCTGTTATTGTCATCGCAGAAGCCATACGCGGGCTTGGTTGGTAGATGGAGGATGGGCGGGATGGTGCTGTAGCAGTTGTTGCAGCCATTTTTGCCGTAGATGCCTCAAGACTTAAGTCTGACAGCTTCAGGGTTAGGGTTTAGAAGATCCCCAACAAGCTTAATGTGCAGGACGAATGGGGTTTCTCATGTCCCGCATCTTCTCCTAGTTATCGTCACATCCGTGGGTCAATAATGGGCCTACTAGACCCTTAACCCTTAAGTTCTGAAGGCAAGCTGCTGCCAGAGACGTGGGGCTTCCTTTGACTCCTGTTGGCATTTTGGAGGTTTGTGAAGATCTGAATAGGATTGCTGCGAAAGCCGCAAAGGAGAGAGGATGGTCTTTAGGGTTTAGGGATGATTTCTCAAAATTGCGGGCTTCTTGGAACTGGTCGCGACTGTTGAATTTCGGCGTGTCGTCAGTCTAGCGCATGCAGTCCCGGGGTGGCAGGAAGCGGCTGACTTATTCAGACATGGTAGTTTCCAAAAATTAGAGGACCCCAATACAGACCCGACATACTGTAATCCTTATCGTGGGGATCCCAAAAAGGTACCCATAATTTTGGGAAATAAACATTTGTGATTGTCAGTCGGGACTTTGGACCTGATGATTGGGGTTTAGGGTAATTTGAGCAAGTCTCAACCACATTTTAGAAGCCGATGACCAGAACAAAAGGGTGCTATTCTGGATTGATTGGTGTAGGTAGAATGGGCTCCTGAGTTCGGGGTAATACTGCTTGTTTTACTTGGGACCACAGATTAGCTTGTGACAAGGCCTTTTTTGAGTGTTTCAGCTATCGGCTTTACAGGGTTGTTGCACATGCGCGGGATTTGGTGTCCAGCTCAGGGGGGGGTCAACAAGGGCTTCGTCAGCACAAACTTGAAGAACACAACCTTGGAAGAACAGCTGACGTGCGCGTGCGCTGCTCCTATTCAAAAGATTCAAAACGACTGCTTTGGGGCTCTTAGAGGTAGAGTCGGACCCAGGTTACCCGAACAAAAGCCCCAACTGTCGACCCAGGTCCTGTACACACGCCCGACGGTTCGCCATGTGGGCTGTTGAACCACCTGGCGCATTCCTGCCGGCCGGTGGCTGGAAATGAAAGGAGTCAAGCCTGAAGGCTTTTGAATCTTGTTTTTCGTGAAATACAGTATTTCCAGGGAAAGGAACAAAGAAAAGCAGACCATGTTCACACCGCCTGAAACCCCCTTGGACAAAAAGTGCTCCCTAGATGTTAAAACTCCAACGCCCCCAACACCAAACCGGAAATGCCTGAAAGCTGAACCCCAGCCCTGAAACCCCAAGTTCTTTCTTGCTGTAGAAGGTGGCTAGTACTAACAATGAGAACCGCAAGCCCCTACATCCTGTGCTAAAGTTACTAAACGCCGAAACCCTGACCACGGGGCGCTCGTTATGGGCCCTTAGCTTTTGTTTGCGTGTATTTTTTATACAAGGTTCATGGGCTTCAAGGTGAAGGGTCCACAGAAGGGGGTTATGCCTTGAACCCTTGACTAAACCTCATTGTAGAGGCAAGAAGAAGTACCTTGCACTGTAGTCCTTAGATATTAGTAGCACAAGATACCCCAAAGCCTTGTCTTTTTTTCTAAGCTGCATTTAACCCCTATCAACAGCTTTGTTCAAATCCCAGGTTCCATTTTGTTTTCCATTTGCTTGTCCATTTGATTCTTCGTTCTTCTACGTGAAAAGGTCGCGGCAACCCTAAGCTCAGAAGCCTACCCTAAAGCCAGAAGCCTACAGCATACTGTACCCCAAACCCTACTGTAATTGCCCCTACAGCGCTAGGCCCTCGACTCCACACGGTGTTCTAATTTTTCAAGCCCTACACCCCTAAACCCCTA
>CAJNIZ010002178.1:0-20548 GCA_905231905.1 Symbiodinium pilosum | reverse complement strand
TGGTGGTGGTGGTGGCGGCTGCGGTGGTGGTGGCTGCGGCGGCGGCGGCGGTGGTGGCCGTGGCGGTGACGGTGGCCGGCCGGGGGGGGGGGACGGGGGCGGCGGTGGTGATTGAGGCTTAGAAAAACGATAACACTACGGAAATACGTGTACTATTGGGTTGCTGTTAAGGAACTTGGATACATATGATGAGGAAACCTTGTTATAAGTTCCTTAACAGCAACTCAAATCATGAGCTTCAGGTTGATCACGAGGACGCAGCAAACCACACAACTCCAGGATTCGCTTGACGCGCCCAGAAAGACCTTGCCAAGCCCTCTAAAGGGGCATTATACATGGAGCTTACACAAGAGAATATAAGGATAATGGAAATGGAAATTACTGTTTAGGGTTTAGAGTTTAGGGTTTAGGGGGGTTGTACATGGAGCTTCCATAGGATAATGTAAGATGATGGAAAAGAAAATGGAAACCCTGTGAATGTACATGAAGAACTTTGCATCTCACGCATCTCTTCGTGTATCATATTCCAAGATGTATATCATAACAGATGTATCCGCATCCCATAAAATCTGCAGCTCGGGCTCAGCCTCAAGCATGACGTCCTTCACCAGGAAGTCATGCACAGCCTCGTGGTTGCCTTGTGCCCGCGGGCCAAGCCAGAACTACATGCCCCCCCCAAAAAAAGATACCTACCTTCTGTATACCACTAACATATCCCAACATCATGTAGCCCTTGCTGTAGGGACGCACATTTAAGCAAGACCCCATCAGGCCCTGGCGGTAGGTACCCTGCCACAGATGGCGGATGTTGAAGGTCGCCACCGCCGGGTGGATGTGGGAGAGACGAAGATGTGCAAAACCAGGCCCTGATGTGGCTCTCAAGGGTTTGAAGTCTCGTTTAGGGTTTAGGGCTACATGTTTTCTTCGTTGTCGTAACAACACCGGCCACCGCCGAGGGCACCGCTGCTGCAGCGGCGGCGGCGGTTGCTGCTGTGATTCTTCGTCTTGGGGCTGCCTCCGCTCCTGTAAGCATTGCGCTCTTGCTAATGCCTTCGCTATTGCGAATCGCTCATACACGTTCTGGCGTCTGTCCTGCTCCTCCTCCTCCTCCTCCGGCTTTTCCTAATTATCACTGGCATTTTGATTTGAATTTTATTATCATCGTCCTTCCCCTGCTTCTTCTTATTATTCTTATTACTCAAATTATCTCCATTTTGTTTTTACTTTTTTTTACTAGTATTACCATTATTATTGTCCGTTTTCTGTTTCTGCCTTCTCCATTTTCTTCGTCTTCCGTGTTGCTATTGGCATTGGTCTTGGTATTGGTGTTGGTGTTCTTGTTGTGATTGTCGTGAAGCTGCTTTCGCCATAGTCGTCAATCCCTTGACAATCGTCGACAAATCGATGGGGCTGTTTCAGATGGCCTGGGTTTTGGCCTGGATCTACCCGTCGCGTGGGAGTGAACATGATATTGGTGGAGGTGGAGTAGGTGGAGTAGGTGGAGTAGGTGGAGTAGGTGAAGGAGGTGGAGGAGGTGGAGGAGGTGGAGGAGGTGGAGGAGGTGGAGGAGGAGGTGGAGGAGAAGGTGGAGGAGGTGGAGGAGGTGGAGTAGGTGGAGTAAGTGAAGGAGGTGGAGGAGGTGGAGGAGGTGGAGGATGTGAAGGAGGTCGAAGAGGAGGAGGTGATGGTGGCGGCGGCTGTTGCTGCTGCTGATGCTGATGCTGATGCGAGTGCTTCTGATGGTCTGGTGTTGTGTTTGGTACTGGCGCTGGTGTAATTTGGGTAGTGGCAGTGGCAGCGCAGCTATGCTTGCTGTCGTTGCTGCAGCTGCACCTGCTGTCTGTGCTTCAATTCGTCAACGTTGCTGCTGTTGGTCTATCATTGTTGCGGCTGCTGTTGATGCTCCCACTTCGCGCGGCGATGGTTGCCGTTATGGCTGTCAACGCTGCTGTTGCCATTGTCTCTGCCCATGCGTCTGTTGTTCGTTGTTGAGTTGACTTGGTTTGGGTACTGCCCCCACCCTGTAACGGCCTAAGGGACATTTAAGGACTACGTATATGTAGCTATACTAAAGATAGTATCCAACTGCTACACAGTAGGGGCAGTACCCAACTTCTATCTTTTTCGGTCTGTATTTCATTCGTTTGTTTATCAAGGCCAGTAGCCCTTTTCCCCAAATTCTGCCTCAAGCACCTCATGCCCCCGCGGCACACACCCCTACGCATTCGTTTCGAACTCTACTAGGTGGTACTAACAAGAGGTGGGGTTCAACACTATACAGGAGCTAGGTTCAGCAGCTGTGTTCCCTCAAAAGTCTTGCCTGTCGTAAATCTTGACCCGAACACGTTTGGAACCACGAAAGGAACGAGACAAAAATGCTCGTCAGCATCATGGACTCAGGGACAGCTGAGGGGATCTCTGTGGCAACACTGAGACACATTCTTAGATGACGTTGCAAAAGTTGCAGGTTCTCATCAACGGCCCTGAATCATGAAGCTGACTGGAGCTGAGGCACGCATGCCCGCAAAAGGGAACAGCCGGAAGCCCCCTCCATAGAATGGAACCGTACCTCAGCAACTTAAGCAGGCATTCGTCATTTCTCACCACCTGCAGGCCCTGACATCCCGAACGCATCAATATTTCAGCTTGCCCATTCTAAATGCCCCGAGACACCATACAGCATGCCATACCATTATGTGGTATCTTTTCAGATTTCTACCTTACACCGCAAAACCCAGGCCCTAAATCCCTCTTTTTGCTGTAGTCCCCCTATGATGAAAATGCTGTTGACAACACAAAACTGTGGGGGTTGTACTCTACATTTCCTAGGGAGACTACAGCTTCGTGTATGTTTCATCCCCAGACCCCCTCAAGGATCCAAACATGGAAACCCCCAAATAATCCCCTAGCTCCCCTAGGTTGTACTGGATCGGTTCATGTTTGGGGGGGGATGCATTCTTTGGATCCTTTAACCCTAAACCCTAAACCCTAAAGGGAGGGTTCCATTTTTAGATCCTTTAGGGGGTTTGGGACGGTCGTCGTCAGCCCTGTTGCCGACGCTCACGATGCCGACCTCTCCTTCGTAGATGACGGCATCCTGGCGGCGGCGCTTTGCTAGGCACCGCTGAGACTGGGTCATATCATTATGGTTGTATTAGGGTAATAGTATGGTTATATGGGGGATAACGGAAAAGAAAATAGAAACTACTATAATGGGCTTAAAGGGTTTAGCGTTTAGGCTGTAGGGTTTCGGGTTTAATCCAAAAATTGGGGATCCACCTTATAGACCCCAAATAAAATGATCACTTACTATGGGGTCGCTGATTTGAAGAAACACATGTCTAAGGACGAGATGACCTGCGATGCAAACCTACGGTAGCAAGGCACGCGTAGAAGATTGCACAAACCAGTCGCATTCCCAATGCCAACAGCCTTTACCGGGTTGCCGCTAAGGAACGCATATAAATAAAGTTACCATGATGGGCACATGTAGTACTTAATTTGGTTCCCCAAATACCGTAACATAAATCAAGTTCCTAAACAGCAACCTAGTCAAACCCAGTTTGTGCCGGGTCCTTTTTGTGCTCCACTGCCCAGTCCCCTCTTCGAGAGTCCATGTAGTAGGCCTCGTCTGCAACGTTGGTGATCTTCACGCGGAAGACCTGGGCAAAGGATCAGAGGAATGGACCACACGGTTTAGGGTTTAGGGTTTAAGGTTTAGGGTTTAGGGTTTAGCAAGAGGGTTTTGGTATCCCCAAACCCTAAAATCAGGACGTCATCATGAGTTCCATCACCTTCGTTTGCCCCGCATTCTCCTGTCTTGACAAGTAGCGGCACAACTTGCTTCAGGATTTTCGGGGTAGGAGTTGGGGAATATGATTTCGACTTCTGGCATGTAGCGGCACAACTTGCTTCTGGGTTTCAGGGATGCTGGCTGATACACAGCGGCACAACTTGTCTCACTGGGTTTAAGGAGGGATGATTTCACACGGGGACAACAGGAGGCGACCGCTCAGTTCCTCTTCAGCAATGCAGAGTTGAGGGTTGCATGAACATCCAAAGTCCATAATAAATCACCTTTCTTTGGCAATTCGCTTCCATGTGCTCTGGCATGCAAATTCCTTGCGCCTGCCAATGGGATCAAAACTCATTCCTCACCCGCAAGTGCGGCAAACAGTCGGCATCAAACCTTGCCATAATCATGTTATAGCTCCGCTCAAAGCTGCTGTCGATTCAAGTGCCAGCTGCTCCTTGTAGCCATTGCTGGCCGCTCCCAATTGAAAAGGTGGGGCACTGCTGTTTGGAGTAGCTTAAGGATTAGGGCTTAAAAAAACTCCTCCAGATAAGCTTGTAGATCAACAAGCCCTGCCCGCACCTAGCAGCAATGCTGCCGAACCACATGTTCGCCCCGCATTGTGGCTGGCAGCGTGCGCATGATCCTTAGCTTGAGTACAACACGCATCACTGCCCCGCGCGCGTGCGCGCGCGCGCGTGTGTGTGTGTGTGTGTATATGTGTATGTGAAACAACGTTCTTCAAACTACGTCACCGGAGTCCATCACAAAACTGAAAGAGGTGACAAAAGGCATTGTTGATGAAGCGCCGCTGGCTATGTCAAGTCGGTCTTTATGAAAGTTGGGGGCATCCTTCCCTCAAGTCTCCCTCAGACAGTTCGCGCACATTGATCACAAGCTTTGCAGGTGTCAGGCTGTGTGATGTGCCACATCTGGATCCTGATCGTTCTTCATCCCTTGTGTCTATGCTGGACATTTGTCAGGCACCTGTTGGTATGCCTACACCTCGAGAGCGGCTGATTCTGCGCCTTGTGCAAGAAAACACTCTATTTAAAACAACGGTAGGAAGCAACCAACCCTCAAATACCTAGCCTGAAGCCTCGGATGTTGAACAGAATATTACCAGATGCATGCCGGCGTCAACGCTACCAGATAGCCAAAGGGGTTGTGGACAAGCTTGCGAAGAAGCTGGCTGTCCTCCGAGGTTCCAACTAGAATCGACATCAAGCTATGTTGGGACCACTATATGGACATGAATTTGCTAAACCCGGTGAGACGACCATAAACCGGATGGCTGTTAAGGAATTCAATTAAAGTACTGTGATACGGAAACCCTATTATTTACTCTAGACCCGCATGATCGGATGATAGTAACTTAAAAGGAAGTCCTTAACAGCAACGCAGGAAAACTCTCTGGACATCAGAAACAAGCTAGTCTCACGAGGGACAGGATCCCGGCCGTCCTTGGTCTTGTCTCGGAGCCACATGTAGTCCTGCACCAAGCCATATCGGGCCTAAAGGAAATAATAGATGCTTACCAGGACCTACAACTTGATGCCAAACGGACCCACTGCAATAATCCCATCCCCCGAACATTAAACCCCCCCACCCCTCTCCTACTAGATATTCACAATTTGAAGTAAATATGTCACAATGGGAGTATCTACCATTGTGGGGTCGGGGTGGTTTAATATTAGGGGAGGGGGTACGCCTCCTTCGTCTGGAGATGTTGAACTGGGATCCGGCAAATCATTCTCGTCCAGTGGTTCGTACATGTGTGAGCCCTGCACAACTAGCCCCTACAAAACCCTGCATGATCCACAGACTTGGGAGCAACTGAAGGCGCCGTCGGCTATTTCTTGTCCCCCCACCCACCCGCTTGTTGTGCTGGTCTGGTCAGCGACACCCATAGCAAGCCCACGGATAAGCGAAGATCAAAAACTAATGTGTTGGTCGATGTTGGTGGTGGAATTTCAGGTCACTACATTAAGAAAGCCTACATGGCCACAAAATCACGGCGATGATCCAAAAAGCTGGAAACAATCAGAGTTCGGAAGGGAAGGATGTAACAAAGGCCCTGACAACCCCATCGGGCCTTTTACGATCCTGTGGAATGACTCCTCTGACGATACAGAGTCTCCCAAATCACAAGAAAGAAGCATACAGCTAATCCAATAGTTGCGCTACCTTCTGATCTCAAAGTATGCTGGACAAAGCGTCCAAAATCTATTCTTGGTGGCGATCTCGCACCCTTCGTTTTTTTGCAACCGGGCTGAGCATGTTGCACCCTTCGTAATTCCAGAAATCCAGCACGGGAGGACACGGACAGACCCCAAACTACTCCCGCCACTAGATGTCACTAGTCCGTAACAGGGAAACCCCCTGCAAGGACCACTGGTAGGAAAGTCTGGACCATTCTGGATGAGAGGTATTAGACCCTGGACCATAAGCCCCAAGTCCCAAAGGGCACCCTGCACACCTGGAGCATGCGCGCATCGTAGCCCATACCAGCAAAAAAGCAATCGATAGACTGCGGCTGATCTTCTGGTAGGCCCTGCGGGAAAGATGGAGGAGTTTCATGGGGATCCCTCATAACTACTCAGCCATTCCGGGAAAGACCGGTCCTACTGTCTTGGTTTCAGGCTGAATGTTCAGCTAATGCCTCTACAAACCCACAAGCTTCGCCCAGTCTTATCAAAATCACAGCCCGTCAGGAAACTCCTTGGCAAACCTCATCAAACCCTGTCATTCCTGTGTACTCCATGAAATTCATCTGGGTGAAGAATTGGCCGCATGGATTTGCGGCAGGATTCGGTGGGTGGTTGTGCTTCCAATGCAAAAGGGACCTTCAAGTACAATCTTGCAAGTGTCTGCTGGGCTGAATGCCCCTTTAAACCCCCAAACCGGCACAGCACCACGGGACGTCACATGCCTGTGCGCGCGCTAGGATTCTAACTGAGCCTTCCTTAATTGGTTTGAACCTCAGCAACGATCCTTTGACCTGAGGGTCCAACGGGACATTCTTGAACAATCCACCCAGGTAGACGTGCTTACGGAACACTGGTGCCAACCTTGATGATAAGGGACTATGGGATACTACCTGGTTACAACATGGGCTCTCCTTCTAGCTTATAAAGAAGCCCATGCTAAACATGACTCCCAGTATTCAAACAACCTGTATACATGTTTTCAAGTTCGGGTCCCTACATGTGCCTTCAAGATGACTGGTGGGAGCCTTAAATCAGCGGCTCATGAAGGACGATTTTGGCACGAACTATAAGGAACTGACGAGAAACTGCTGGTCTTCCCCTACCCTAAACCCCACACCATTGCTTACCTCCAAGTGCGGGCGACTGACATGGCCAAGCTGTCCTTGCATTCATTAGGGGATGTTAAACATTCCAGGAGCCTGCCCAATTGGAGTCTTGGGGCTATTTGCAAAATCAGCGCTTCTCGTCATACCAAAACCTGTAGGCCCTACAACAACCAAGGACACTTCTTAAACAGGCTGCCGCTCTGAACAAACTCCTTGCAACCCAAATCCCCCTGGACGGTAAATGTAGTGCTGTCCAAGTTGAAAGCTTTGCCTGCAACCCCAAGTGACCTACGGGCTTATGGACTATAACTGCTAATTAAGCGATATTTACTAGTATACTGCGGAAAATCCTAAACCCTAAACCCTAAACCCTAACTTACGGGTGGGTCTGGGCCATCTAATGTCCCCCACCGAGAGAAAAAGACATCCCAGAGCCTTCTATCAAACATTCCTTTCAGGGGGCTTTTAGGGGGAATATACCCCCAATAATGGAGAATCAATTGGAAAAGAAAATGGAAAATGAAATCGAAGCTGGGATTATGTAGGGGTTTATAGGGATTCTGAGCTATAGTCGAAACTCCTTAAAGGGGGTTGATAGGGGACTAGTATAGGGGGTACTAAGGGGGATACTAGACTATAGGTCAGATAATTACTACAACAAGCAATTTTGCATGATACAATGCCACTATAGTATACCGTATAACATACTAGACAACACCATAAGACACTAAGAAGCATATACAAGAAAAACTGTGATATGCTGTAGTTTGTGAATCTAAACTATGATGGGAAATTGGCCTCTGGGACGACTGTCAGAGTACTCGTGGGGATCTCGGGAACGGGCGTTTGCTCGTCCGACAGCTCCTGGCTTCAGCATGGAGCAGCTCAACTGGGGGCTTAGGATTTGGGGTTCAGTGTTTTTTTGGTTTAGGGTTCCAAGTTAGGGCTTTCTGAGATTCTGGCTTGCCGGGAATGGAAAAAGAAAGCCGCAGCTGTTATTTAGGGTTTAGGATTTAGAGTAAGGAACAGAGGAATGGATCCGTATGGTAACCCTGCATACCGAATGATGAAATGGTTTCCTTCTTCTTTTACTTGCACTCCTTCCTCATAAAGGTTTGAGGTGTAGGGTTACGCTAAACTGAACTTTGCAATCCAGTGGTGCCTCTACCATTCGCGGGGGAATGGAGGAAAAGAGGGAGATGGTCATGGCCCCTCGTCCGGAACATCAATTTAGGGCTTAGGGCCATTTGGTAGTTTCCCAAAATTAGGGGTACCTTTTTAGGGGTCCCAATAATAAGGTTTATAGGGTCCTGTGGGACACTCTACTGGTCATTTAGCAATGCATAATTATAGATATATATTCATATAATTATGTGTTCATATTTACATATATGTATATATATATATCTCTCTCTCTCTCTCTCTGGATGCGTGTATTTATGTATATGTATGGAGTTATACTACGTGGGGAACTTCAGGTGATGTCTCAAACTTAGGGACATGCAGGCCAACAATTCGGAGATGGCCCCTACATTCCATTGAACATTCTGGTGGGTAGTAGGGAATAAGGGAATATTCGCGGCTTAGGGTTTGGGGTTTAGGGTTAGTGCTGGGTTACATAGGGGCCATATAGGGGTTATCTGAGGGTTACATAGGGGTTAGCAGTGATTAATTGAATATGGGCCGTAGGTCTTCGGGTGTTTAGGGTTTACCTACCCTCCCTCTTGCCCTAAACCCTAAACCCCAAACCAAACCCCAGACCCTAAACCAAACCCTAAACCAAACCCTAAACCTTATAGCCCGGCACTCCCCTGCAAATCCCTCCTGCACGAGGTGCTTCAAGTCACCCAGGAAATTCTTCTTTGCGCCTTGCAAGATACCCCGTCTTGGGGATGGCGGCTTGCAATCACCCTGAAACTGCTATAACAATAGTAATACTAATAGTAGTAGTAAGAATAACAGTAACCCTAAATAATAGCAATAATAATAACAATAATAGTACTGATAATAATAGTATTAATAGTAACCTTAAATAGTAACGAGAATAGTAGTAAGAATAATATTCTAAATGTTAGAACTGATAACAACAATAGGGGAATGTTGAGTGTAAGCGGATGCACTATGAGGACTGATCAGTCTCGGGAGGCAGGTGGGCTTCTGGTTCAGGGTTGAAACTCCACATAAATGCGAGCTATAGTAAAGGGGGTTATATAGGGGGAGTATATAAGGCAGTATTATTGGGGTTATTACGGCTAGGAGTTTAGACCATAGCTCATGTGTTTTCACAAGATCACGACAAAGAGGAAGAAGCCCTGACGAGAGGCCTGTCACGTACGCCAAGGCATTGCCTGTGCCCAGGCGCAGGACGCACATCGTTGGGGACACTGCTTGCGGGACGCTCTCTCGCCTAGGCTGAGGGAGTTAGGTTGGAGAGACTGGTCTATGTTGCCGGTTCTTAGTAGGGAGTACGGGAATGTATAGGCTATATTGGGATTATATTCCCTTATTCCCTACTCAGAACCAGGAAGTTATAGTTTATAGTTCAATGCTTGGGCTCGAGGGTCGGGGCTTGCAGTAGGGCAGAAATGGCTGATGTGAGGCAAACATCTGTCGTATGTCCCTGACAACGGGAAGAGGAACTAAGTTGCTGGTTCTTAGTAGGGAGTAGGGGAATAGAATCCCTATATGATATATTCCCTTCTTCCATACTAAGGACCAGTAAGTGGCCAGTAAGTAAAGCCCGTCACCCCGGCTTTCAGAAGCCACCCCAAGATCAGATCCTGCCTACGCTAGGCACCACTCTCCCCGACTAAGACGGACCCGCAAACATGGCCGGACCAAGGTATTGTAGTATATTCTTGTGTATTACGGTATACTACAGTGTATTATGGTATACTATGGTGTATTATGGTATATTGAGGTACATTACGGGATTCTCTTGGGTTAATGGAAAAGAAAACCATTTCCGAAAGCCTTGAACAGGAGCTTCATGTTAGTCTGGGAGAGGGGTTGAGCACCTTACCTCTAAGGGATTTGGAACCCCAGTAGAAATTACAATTTCAGCTAAATATTAGGATGCTAGGTAACAGAAATTAAACAATATTTTCAGGAACCTTGTAGTTACTGCCATTAAGTATGAGGGGGTGGGATGTTTAACATTAAGGGGTGGTATTGAGTAACAACATTCATGCCAATACCAAAAAACTCGCGGCTCTTGAAAAGCACACGGCAGCACAGGCCCACGCTTGAACAAGGTTCTTGGGCAAAACCAAAGGCTTGTCGCTTTTGGTCAAAGAAAATTACGCACGTGTAACTAAGCGGCTTGCCAAAATCTGGAGGGGTGACACGTTTGGGAGCATTACCATTCTTGGAAATCCCATATAGTGCATGTTGGGCATGACCCACTAACAACCTTGAAACGGGCTTGTATGAGGGGCTTTGCAGAACTGTCTGTTACTGGGTTGGCAGTCGCCAATGTGTGCATGCGTATGTTTTTGCACACAGCCCTAAACCCGATGCATTCCATGTCACCATTAATAGGTCCCAATGGCTTAGGAAATCCTGATAAATGGTAAGCCATACATGAAGGGACCCCAATTTAGATCCCAATGTGTTATAATCCTTATTACCGAGGGCCCGACCCCTGGTTTATGGAAACCTCACTTCCTAGAAACCACTTTATACCCCCAGTTTCCACTTCATGTTCCACGTCCTTTTCCATTTGATTCCTCACTGTTGCCTGATTTGCGGGAAGCCCCCGTTTGGTAAACCCTGCGCATCCCAATATCCTCTTGAAGAATGTTAAGGCTTCAGAAATCCCTGTATATAATGCACATAGGCACATCGATTTCGATAGATGGCAACGCACTGTGTCTGCAGACAAGGGACACCTTTCCGATGAGGTTCAACAGGCCTTGAGCCACGGTACTTAGGGTTTCTTGGGTTTAGGGATTAGGGTTCAGGATTTAGGGTTTAGTGTTTGGAGATTAGGGCTTAGTTAGGGTTTATTACACGTACTTGGGGTTTGGAGGCGTTATTCTGAACTCTTAAGTTGAGGAAGCAGCATCTCTAGGAGAGGCTCGCAGATACCCATGGTCTGGGAGAGACCTGAAACAGACACAGGCCGGGAGAGCTCTTGAGCCTGAACGGTTAAGGAAAAGTAGCAGTCTGGGAGAAGTTCGAAAATGGCCAGAAAATCCTCAGAATGAGAGGGCTCATACTTGAAAGGGTAAGAAACAGTTCAGAGACGGCTCGGTACATGCCAGAAAAATGCTCACAAAGGGGAGACACCAAAGAAATGGCCTTCGAGACACAAATTCTCATAAATGCTCAGGGCGAGAAAGGTCCTTGCAATGGACTAGAAAACGCTCAGAAGTAGGTTGGGAGCCGCCCGAAATTCTCAGAAACAGATAGTTTAGCAAGGGCCAACGCTCCGAAATGGGCTTGGAAGGGCATTGAAAAGTATGAAAGCTTGTGGCTATAATTTTTATCGCAACTTCAGGGTTTAGGCTTTCAGGGTAATGGTTCCAAATCAAATGGGAAAGACCATGGAAGATCAAGTGGCAACCTTTGTTTTCAATATGGGTTTCTAAGGAATACTAGGGTAGGTTTGGGGGCCCTACAAAAAATTGAGCTTCTACGGCTCCACAGGGATTAGAAAGGGATTAAGGATACTGAAAAGTAAAAAATATGTTCAAACCTACGCCTGGGATGGGGGTTTAAGAGTTTACTTCCTCCTAGTAATCGCACGCCCACCCCCACTACGACATATTCCTCGAGCACGTAGTGCTGCTACATCGAGACCATAGATCCATGGGAGGTGGGAGGTCTATGCTCAGAGAACTCGGCCATATTTCCAGAGTCGGAACACCATGACCTTCTAGCAGTCCGGATGAGAATTCCCAAGGACCAGGAAACCGCAAAAAATCATGGTTCAAGGTCCTGGCTAGTCTGAACATCATGACTGCCGATCTCTGCGCAATAAGCTGCCAAACCGGGAACGAGGACAGGCGGCTTACCATCACCCTAATCTTTGATGCAGCGGAGCAGCTGGTGACGGTGCCGTCACCTCCGCCGCAAACCACGACTTTGCAGGCCTTGTCCACCATCACCTGGACAGAATATACTATAGTAGTTTCCATTTTGTTTTCCATTATCCCTATATAACCCCAATATAGTATGGTAGTTTCCATTTTCTTTTCCATTATCCCTATATTATCTATTATAATAAGATATTATGATATACTAGCCGGCGCATGGCTCAACAGTGAGGTTTCCTGGATCGTCTTTGGGGCATCCGTTGTGCTACAGGTTTGAGGGTTTAGGGTTTAGGGTTTAGACAACAGCATCAAATTTACCTGTGCCTTGGAACCTAGGTATAACCCCAGTTGCCATTTCATGTTCCATGTTCTTTTCCATTTGATTCTCCATTACCCCTGTATATCTGAGGTTTGTGCCACCAAGCCAACCTCAAAATCCATGGACCTTGAGGCTTGACGAGTCCTACGCGTGGCGCCTTCAATGACACCTCGTACACCTATGTTAGAGATGTAAAAAAAAAAACAGGGCTTATGATTTAGGGAAAAGTATTACAACGATTATGTGTTGAATAGGAATGACAATACTGATAAGATTACGAAAAATGATAATATAATTCATTAATAATACTAGTAGTAAGAACAATCGTATCCTTGGTAAGGTCTGGCCCCCCAGCCCGTATCACTGACTTCCCTTAAACTGCTTTGCCCTGCCTTCTGCAGTACAGGCTTCCCTGGATTTCCCCAATAAACATGACTCTGTGAGGTATTGTTAGCCCACGAAACCAAAAAAAACTCATGTTCGAACCTCCTTGAAGGTGCAAATTAGGGAACCCTGCAGTGAGGCAAAAAATGAGAAACACACTCACCACCAACAGAAGGACTACGCAAGGCTAAGGACAAGAACAATGCTTCTGGCTGGGCTCTTTTTGCCACCACTTGATGTAGAGTACATAGTGCTGCCCGAGAGGCTACATTCTACCGTTTGCCCAGCCAGTAAGCAATCAAGACAAAACGGCTAGCTGAGGATCCTCCTAGGCAAAAGATGCTAGGAGATAAAGATAATTTGGCGGGGTTTAGGGTTTAGGCGCGCAGGAGGATCTGAGAACAGGAAAACCTTCTACAGATTCGTAAGTGTATTCAGGATTGCTCACGGCATTTCTGTCCTTGGCAGCCCGGAACCCCAACCCTCATATCATGGGAACAAACTACTGTAGATGAATTTACCGTGGGTTAAATGGGCCCATATGATAACCCTAAACCCTCAACCCTAAACCCTAAACCCTAAACCCTGGATCATAGGAGGCCTCCTTCAGAGCCTCCTCGGCATCCAGCTCCGAGCAGCACACAAACGTCCGCCCGGCTCCAACGATGTCCTGCTGTGAGCTATAGTCTAAACTCCTTAAAGGGGGGTATATAGGGGATTAGGGTTTGAGCTATAGTTATATCAAAGTAATATTATGGTTATATTGGGGATAATGGAAAAGAAAATGGAAACTACTATAATGGGTTTAAAGGGTTTAGGGATTTAGGGGTTTAGGGTTTAGGGTTTTAATCCTGAGCTATAGTCTAAACTCCTTAGAGGGACTTTATATAGGGGATTATATAGGGGACTACTATAGGGGTTATTACGGGGGATACTAGGAGTTTAGATTATAGCTCCTGTCACTTCGGCTTACTGGGGATTAGTAGGGAACACGGGAATATATGGATGTAACATGGTGTTATATGGGGGGGGTAATGGAAAAACGGAAAACCACGATTTAGGCTTTGTGGTTATGGTTTAGGGTGCAATAAGTTGGCGAAGAGTGACACCTTTGAGAAATGCTTAGCTGCATGTGCCCCTTTATGATCTTAGTCTTACTACAGCCCACCCCACAAGGACGAAATGGCAGGATCCAAGAACTGTTGGTCATCATCGGGGGGTGAGCGTACGCCTTACCTAAACCCTAAACCCTAAACCCCAAACCCAAGACCCTAAACCGTATGGCTGGAGTCTCAGGGCAGATCCGGCAGGCAAATCCAGTCAACACCCAAGCCCAGAACCCTCTGTCAGCTCCTTCAGCTTATGCTCTACCTTCCGCGTCACGCCTTTCGCGTTACCTCGGCCCGGCATACAGCTCTTGTCTCTGAGGTCTACTTTGGCTCGGAGTACATAATCCCTTTTGCCTCACTGGGCGTCTGGAGATAGACAGCTTGAGGCATAAAGTGTGGAGTCTTAGCCAGCTTGGTTAGGCCTCTAGATTTCAAACGTCGACATGCGGATAGGATGTTCTGCTATGTGTCGTGCCATTTGCCTTCCGCACCGCCTTAAACCAATTGCAAAGCATTTTGCCGCGGCCTGGCATTTTCAGCACGCCCGTGCGTCCAGGCCACGGTTTAGGATCAAGGCAACCGACTTCTGCTGAACTTTGCTGGCGGCCTTCTCCAACATCTCCTGGCTCAGGCATCTCTTCATGTCGGAGCTGCGGGAGTGCAAGGGAGGGAGTTGTACGGGGCTGATGTAGGGAAAGAAATAATGAAACTCAGGTTTGTGGGCTCCATGCTACAATAATGCCATAAAAGGATAACCTTCGTCGCTCTATCTATCTATCTCTCTCTCTCTACATTACATTTCCTACACAATGACATACAATCCCCGAACCCCTTCCCCCCCTAATTTAGCTCCCTGCCTTCTCTAGAGAATAATGGTCTATATTAGGGTCCCTCATTTATGGAAAGCCCCATAATTCTTAAGCATGCTCTTGATGCTACAAGCTGAACCAGAAGCAAACTTAAAGTGAGGCTACCACCAATATTCCAAAAACCCTAAAGCCTCAACCCTGGCGCCTCACTCAAATCCACCTCGCAGCCTTCGCCAGTGGGCCACGTTGCCGTCTCCCGCCGCGGGACGCGTGCAGCCTCGATTGCTTTCGTCAAGCTGGTAAGTCATAGGGGACATGGGGGTCATACAGAGACATAGGAGATGCATAGGGCAAAGGCAAAAATGAACTGGAAAAAAAAAGGCATCTCGGATTGTAGCACAGGTTATACTACACTACTTAAGAATTTGGGGGGAAGTTGGGATATATAGTCCCTTGTAGCAACAGTACCCCCATGTTCCCTCCCCCACCCTGCTTGGGCACCAGCAATTTACTCGTGATGTGGTCAGGGTACCCACCAAGTGAAGCACTTCTCCTGAAAATTGCCTATGGTTTTTGACGTGATTTTGGCCAATTCCCCGGAATAGCGGATACCATGAATGAAGCATTGCCTCGACTACTCTTATCACACAAAAGCCATATTCCTCACACAACTACTAACCTGGGTTGGTATTACGGCACTTAAGCTAAGTTACCTTATTATGAGTACATAGTAGATAACAGGGTTTCCTTTACTCATTATGGTAACTTGCCTTAAGTTCCTTAACAGCAACCCAGTCAAAGGGCCCTAAACCCAATCCCCATATCCCTATCCCCAACTGACCCCTTTGCAAGCCATATCTTTACACATCCTCTCTAACTACAAAGCCCATCTCAAGGGAGCCTATTTCCCAATCCCCCACATGCCTAGATGTATTCTGTTAAGCCCCTCTTTTCCCGAATGTAACTCCCACATGAGCCCTATATAACCCCTGTGTAATTCCCAATTATTATGTGCCCCCTACAAATTCCAAATATGAAATCCCTAGATATCCCCAATCTCCGCCGCAAAGGCCCCCAAAGCCCCTAAACCCTGAACCCCCAACCCTAAACCCAAAACCCAAAACCCTAAACCCTAAAACAATCAACTGCGCCCGGGCCTTGCGAGCCTTGCGCCAAATCTGCCGGCTGAAGCCCGTGGCAAAGAGCCTGGGTTGCTGTCAAGGAAAGTAAGTTACCATAATGGGTATATTTGATAGATAATAATGCTTCCCCAATATAGCAACTTAAATATAGCTCCTTAAGTCCCAATTTTCCCCAGGTTTCCATGTCATTTTCCATTTTATGTTCCATTTTCTTCTCCATTCTAGGGGGATAATAACCCTAAACCCCATAGTATACCCCAATATAGTAACTTGAATTAAGTTCCTCAACAGCAACCCAGGAGCGACAAGCCCACCAGGCGAAGCGGGGGGGATGAAGGTGACCTCTTTAGGCGCTTTACTGTAGGGTTTAGGGCCTAGTATTTAAGATTTAGGGTTTAGGGTTTGGGATTGAAGTTTTAGGGTGTAGAGTTGCAGGTTCAGGGTTGGCTTCAGGAGAGGGAGAGGGAGAGAGAGAGAGAGAGAGAGATGTATATGTATATGCACATACATATGTATATGTATATATAAACACAAACATGTATATATATGGGTACACATATGTATAAGTTTTTACGAAGGGTTACACAGGGATTTATGGTTTTCTAGGAATGCTTCAGGACATTTAAGGATTACGAATTTAGGGTGTAGGGGTTCGGGCTTCGTGATTCATATAGGGATGCAACGGGATATGAAGGGATAGGTAAGGATTATGCGGCGTTTAGGGTTTAGGGATTTCGGGGCTATGTGGATGTGCATGAAGATCTGTAAGGGTATACACGGATTTTTTGTGGTCTGGGAATGATATGGCGTTCTATATGGTTTATAGGGGTCTATACGATTATACAAGATTATACAAGATTAGCAAGGGTTGATTGGCATCGTAGGGCTGTCTTCTATAAGCTTACACAAGGTTACTTAGGATACTTTGGCATTTCAAGGGCGGGTTCAGGAATACATAGGAAATTTCCTCTCATCTAGATTATAATCATTTTAAGGCCCCTAATTATAATGCCCCCAACCTTTTATACACAGTTTTTGTTGTGGGTGTGTGGGGGAGGGTCTATATGGTCATAAAGGGCTCTTTAAGGACATCTAGCCTAAACCCTGAGACGTCTTAGGCTTAGGGCTCTGACCCAGAGGGCTCTCTTGATGTTGGGTTTCGGGTTAAGGGATTAGGGTTGAGGGATGTGGGGCTTGGGGGTAAGGATCTGCTGGTAAGGGTAGCCTTTATGATTTTGGAATTGCAGGAATAGGAATGAACTCAGATAATGACTGGTTAGCATCTTTTGGGGTTCTTATCACCCCAATCATATGCAGCCATGAAACTTCATGTAGACTTCAGATAAGGGTGAACGAAAGTACGTGGGCTGTATAAACTTCGCGAGTTTTAGGGATTTTGAGTGGATGAGTTGGAACCTTCTTAGGCTTTGAGTTTGGGATCTGGGCTTAGCTGTACTAAAACTTCATCTCCAGCGCTGCCGGAGTAATTACACAGGTGGCATCTAAGCATCACAAAGGGACAATGTTGGGATATAGATATGTAGTTATATGTATATATGCAAAAGTATATACAGGTACATACATACATGGGCTTTTTGCAATAGTGTAGCCACCCGTTGCTGCGGTGAAAGCCCAAATTTACGGTGCAGGGAAGCCTGAACCCCTAAAGCGTGAACCCTAAACCCCTAGAACCTAAACCCTAAACCCCCAAACCCCAAACCCTCCAGGGGCCTTCAGCATTTATTGTAAGGATCCTAAGGAGGCGTCTTGACGTGTACCGAGAAGCCTTCAAGGCTTGGAGCCAAATCATGGAAAGCATGGAGAATATACGTGAGAATAAGTATAATAATGATAATAATAAGAAGAATACTAAAATAGTAGTAATAATGATAACAACAATACCAATAAGAATGATAGCGACAACAATAACAATAGTAAGATTGTAATAGTCATGATAACACATGTTAGTAAGGATAAGGGTCCCCAAAATGGGCATGAGGTTGATTCCCCTTTTTTGGTTCGGATCTCTGCTTGAGGAAGTGCATTCCCCGTGGTTCATCCTTTTCAAAAATATTTAGGCCTTGGAATAAACCCTCATACGAGAGTTTCGGAGGGTATGGTGGCTTTACTTCGAAAGGATCTTCCTTGCAGGTATGTTGCGAAACACTGGTGATTTGCAATAACAAGGTTATGACCTGAATGGAACTTGGATGTTTCCTGCCCGGATAAGAAGACTGGTCACTTACCATACAGCCCCACCCTAATCCCTATAATCCCCCATATAATCCCAGTTTCCATTTCATTTTCCATTTTCTTTTCCATTTGATTCTCCATTATAATAGTTTCCATTTGATTTTCCATTATCCCTATATAACCCCAATATTACCCCATATTACATTCGAGCCCGGACTCCCCCCAAAGCCTGCCGCGCGCCGCGGCAATGGGCGGGATGAGTTGGCTTGGGCCTGCACTTCGTAATCTCTCTCTGTTCAGGAGTATCGCACAAACAAGAATGGAAACGAAGAATCTGTAAGGTTAGGTGTGTGCTTCCAGCCATCCGTGCCTTTGTAAACGGGAGGTCAGCAGCCCAAAGAACAGCAAAGATGAAGATCAACATCACTACTTGGAGAGTGATGGGTGGGTAATTATAGCTGACGCTAGAAATGGGTTAAATACAGTTCTTGCCGTTTTTTCCTGGACTTGGAAATTTCCAACCCTAGTCACTACCCATGAATATTCAATCATCATCATCATCCCTCGCCAGCAGCAGCATGACCATCCAGACGGTTTTGTGTCTCCTTTCTGCACCTGGCTATTCGGACGTCTTTCTTGCTGCAAATAGAACCGAGCATGTTTCGCCTCTGCACCCCTAGCCGAGTGTATTTGGTAATTCATCGTCTTAAAAACGGAGTCAAAATTTGAAGAAAGCTGGCAAAAGAAGAACAACAAATGTACGAGCATCATAACGGCTATGGCAACAGGTCGCAGCATCGGTGCCAAGAAAAAATAGCCATGCCTCCGCGCCTACAACAACATCCTCGTCTCCATATACGCTGCCAAAAATGATAGGCAAAATACCAAATACTACAACGACATCTGCAAGGGGCGAAGAAACCCATCTCAGGTTGGGCGAAGACATGCCCTAGAGTTCTAGAAGACATCAGACAGAAGAATCCTAGCCTCCCATTGGCGTCTGCACCCGCCCAAAAGAAAGAAGCTGGCAGGCCATATCGTCTGTATAAACACCCTCAAACCCCCTCAAACCCTAAACCCTAAACCCTAAACCCTACCCCTCAAAGCCTAAACTCTGTGGAAAGCGAGCGGAAGCCTGAGGCTTGGCTGCCCTCCAGCACCCGCAGCCGGCCATCAGAGAGCCCCTGGCACTGGGTATTCTCTGTTGTTTGGAGGTTTTTCTGCACCTAGAAAAGAACGGTAGAAAGTAAGATAACCTTGAAACCGCAGGGCACTTACAGGCTCAGGCACTGCGCTTTAGGTTGTTGCAATCCTTGGGGGGATGTTAGCACGTAGGGGCCTGAGCTTCAGCACTCTAGGCTTGATGTACCATCTACACTTCAGGTGCCAATCGTCTCTTGGCGCTTTATTGGGAATGAAGGGATGGCTATCAGCCACGAGTATAAGGGATATCGAGGGACCAGATGAAGGCTACTGCAAGCGGCTAAACCGTGTGGCCCGTGGGACTGCTTGGGGCGGAGCAACCCACCTGCTAATAAGCCGTCACGCTCTGGATGCCTGCCAGCCCCAAGAGGCACATGAAACCGCAAAAACAGCCGACTGCTGCCCTTTGACTGTGACCCCCCTCGACCTATACTGTAACATTATCGTCAACCGTTCCTTAGGGTATATATTTTCAGAAGAAAACAAGAAACACAATTCCAAAGAAGCCTACAGAGGGGGTCCTTTCCTGCGATAAGGTAGAAACCTCTGAGAAGCCTCCGGACACTTGGGCTCGAAGTTCTGACTCTAAGCTTGAAACCCCAGCCAATGGAGCAATAAATCCTATAGTCCCCCTTAAGTAGATAGAATATGATGGGGTAGGTGACGATCTTATTATAATATCTCCAAAGCCCTCTTCTGTCTACTTGAGGGGGACTATAAACCCTAAGCCCTCTGGGCCCATGAAACCCCAACACCACAGACACACACGCGCACACGCACACACCTAAACACCTCAACCACACTGCTTTACTACAGGAACACGGATGGGGGCATGAGGTTTATGAGGCTTTGGTGTCTGGAGTTCATCAAATCAAAAAAACTCAATATCATCCCCACTTGACCCGTCGACCTGCAACTTGGGCCCAGAGGAAGCAGAGAGATGTACACGCCTAAATATATCTATCTCTCACTCTCACTCTCTCTCTCTCTCTCGCTGTAAGCCAAGAACCCCTATACAATCCGTAAAAACCCCGAAAGGATGCTAAAGTCCCTAGATCCTCTACATTATTCTCTGGCAAGGGTGTGTATTTGTTGTTGTCTGGTCTTTCTTGTTGTTTGGGCTTTTCGGTTGTTTTTTGCTGTTTGGGCGGAGGCGTGTTTTATTTTTTTTGCTGTTGGGGCGGGGGCCACGCTCCTGCCCAAACAGCAAAAAATGAAACACGCCCCCGCCCGAACAGCAA
>CAJNIZ010002177.1:0-26919 GCA_905231905.1 Symbiodinium pilosum | reverse complement strand
TGACAACCATTTGGAGTCATGTTGGCAGAAGTTGGTATAGTTCTGGAGCTAGAGATCCCATGTGCCCTTGTGGCTTTCTCAGTGTGTGTGTGTGTGCTCAATTGTTGATATATGTATATCTGAGTTGAATGATTGTGTGAAATAATATGTTCCTGGCTTTGCAAACAAAGAGAAAATAGGATATATATATATGTGTATATATAAATTGGGGGGTTGGCGGGTTTATGGCCATGCATGAACGTCGCCGTGCGTGTCCAGGTTATGCGAGGTGTACTTTGTGTTGTATGGGTTCATTGGCAAAAGAGGGGCATTGAGGTTCACGTGCCATGGGGCAGCAGTTTCATGCTGTGAGGGAGAGCTGGAGGCGAGTGCATGGAACACGTTCCTTACCTCAGGAAGAAGAGAAAAATCCATTTTGGGGAACTTTGCTTATGACACGGCAAGGGCCAAGCTGGCATGAAATGCAGCTAAGACGGCAGGCGCAGAGTTGCTGTCATGACGGGGGCCCTGGTCCCGCCCCCCCCAGTGTGCCATCCTTGTGCCGACCTGCAAGACGTTCTAGTAACAACAACAGACCGGCCCAGCTTGTCCTGCGAGATGAGCTTCGAACACGTTTGGCCCGGCCCTTCGGTGCTAACAAGACTGAAGACCGTGCCATCCTGGCCCATGCGGCCGATGTCAGATGTCGTCTGCTCCAGCTAAGGCATGTGCCCCCGAGCTGACAGGGCTCGCGTGGCAACTGCAGCTAAGGAAGCTTCAGCGGCATTGCCCCCCTGGCTGTTTGATGCATGTGGTGTGGACAATGTCGGCGTCTACTTGACGACGCCATGGCAAACATTCAATTGAACAGTTTCCCGAGCGTCTGGCAACAAAAGCGTAATTGAATTGTGGACTCCCCTTCCCGAGCCTCGTAAAACAGACTTAAGAACCTCGAGCGGTGGCCCAGAATTTCTGGCAGCTGCGTTTGCTTTATCGAGCTACTTCATTCGTGCTCGCGAACGGCCGCGAGGTGACAAGGTTTTGTTTAAAGGTAAAACCCGGAAACGAGATGGAACTCGATACTTTGCCGCCCCGCTCGGCAAAAACGGCAGCAAGGTCCAGCACGGCTTTTGTTGTGACAAGGCATTGGTTTTTGCGTTGTGGCAACTTGGAAAACGTTTTGTGTCTGACCAGTGTTGAGGTTGACCTGCTTTGCGGTTCAACAATGCATTTGCTTTCATATGAGCTGTAGTTTAAGCTCCTTAAAATGGGTAATATGGGGGAAAAGATAGGGGATTGTTACAAGATTGTTGAGGTATCGCGTCTGGGTTTGTGATATTTTCGCAAATGTCGGCGGGGTGTTGGCGGATCATGAGAACTGTCACCACCATGATTAGCTGCGCTTTTACACGCCTTGCAATTTTTGACGAATAGGTTATCATTGTCATTCTGTAAGGAATACCAGAAGTTCGTCTAGAATGTGGCTTTCAATAACGATCCAGAGCTGAGACGCCATCAATGGGACGGGGTCTGTTGAGTGTTCACGCTGCATGGCTCGGCTAGGCAACGTATGCCTTAACATGACAAAGCGCATGTGGCAACTCGTCAAAGCAGCACCTATAAACTCCTACGCAGGACCCATATAATGTGCTTCTGATGTTTGATGCCCAAGCTGTGTACAGACAGCCGATTGTGGCACATTGTTTGTCCAGCTTTTAAAAGTGACACAGCATACATGACAGTGCACGCTCGGTATTTTGACGCCTTGAAAATATTTACGCAGCGGAACAGAAGATCCAGGGCTTGAGCACCATCTTGTTTTTGGTTGAGACAGACATTGCTTTGAAATCGCGATAGCGCCCTGGCAGTCATGGTTGGGGGCTTACACACTTCACTTCATTTGGTGTGATTTAAAAACCGCTCAAATGCTGAGGCGGAGATCAACCACCAGATGATGGATTCGGTCGTCCTGCATGGCTTGGTCATGTAGATGTGTTGTACGTCAAAACGTTGCTTACGGAAGTCGCAGTTTTCATTGTGCATCATGCAGTCTCTGGTTTGTCGTCTAGATTTGGTGCAAACCCGGACATGCCAGGATGATGAGAATCTCTCAGTGCCAGAGCCTAAGTTTTTTTTGTCCAAAGGCCGATCAGGGTACGACCATAGCAGTCAATTCACACACGAAGCTCACACCGTAAACCCTTGTTGCCAATTCCATGAAGTATGCAGGAGCAATGTGTGATTGTTCACCGAAAGCAAATAGTTGCTTCCAACAATAACTAAACTCTCCTCACCCCTAATGCTGGAAGATTCCACATAGTACTCCATATGAATATACATGTAGTCTGGTTGGCAGGGATTTTGCATTTTTTGGGGTGTCATGTTGGGACGAATTGTCAAAGGCATTCGGCCATCTCCAACCCGTCTGACTTCGCCGAAGATGAAGAGGCTCATGTTGCTTTGGGGAAGTTTTTGGACTACCCATGGGTTCTTTGGAATGAACAGTTCTTTGCCAGGGAACTGAAATCTTTGAAAGAGTGAGTGTTTAGTGGTTTGGTTGAAGGGCAGTTTTTCGGGTTTGCCAAGCTAGATGGGTAGACCGTAGCATGCTGGGAATACATCAGGCTGTGTGTGTTGCTCTTTGCAAATTTTCCCACGCTACTTACCGCTTCCCGAGTAACTACAGCAGAACGTAAGACCATATGTTCTAATTCTTCTTCATTTTTTTCTGCTACGGAATTTTTGAAATGTTTTAGAAGGACGTTCCCTCATCTTCATCAAATTGACAGACATCCCTTGGGTCCTTACCCCTAAACCGTAAACCTCAACCTCTAAGCGTAGCTCGCTAAGCTCGGTTGTTGTTACGAAATTTATCTTACATTACTATATTATGGGTATATAGTAAATAGTATGTTCCTTCACAGCAACCCAGTAAGCCCTAAACCGCCCTAGGTAGATTACTTGGCTCTGGAGCTGCTCCACCACCTTCCTGCGGAGAAGGCCTGGATGCTCGACCCTAAACCCTAAACCCTACAAACCCTAAATAGTAGTTTCCATTTTCTTTTCCATTATCCCAATATAAACCCTATAATCCCTATTATCATTATATAACCCCCAAAAAAACCTGTGGAATCCGGTTCAATAGGCTTGACCCGCACCTCTGATCACCTATGAAGCAGTGCTTTTGCGGCGTGTGCAAAGCTTGGTGAGTCGTTCGCCGGCATTTTATCGAAGCCGTTCCGGGTCTAGAGGATTTAGGGTTTGGGGGCATTCGGACATGCAAATCGTACCAAGCATTTGGGAAATCCTGGCATAGAGTTGTTTTTGAATAGTTAGGTGTTATTACCACTTGGAGTGTGGTTAGTCATTATTATGATTATTGCTTTTACGATTTTTATTCTCATCATGACTATTATTAGGAGTATTCAAATCGCTGCTTTTGTTATTGCTTTTGCTGCTACTCGTAGTATGGCTATGATTAGTATTTTTGCTTCTGTATCTTACAATCACCATCATGGTGATTATGTTGACTACAAGTGCTATTGTTGTTAGTGCCATCCTAAATCCTAAACCCGAAACCACCAGTATCCCGCTTCGTACTCTTCTGGAGAGCAATCTGACGCCTAAGGCAGACAAACTGATGAAGAGTTTGCGGGCCAAAGAGAAGGCTGTGCAGGAGAGCGGTGTAGAAGCCAAAATATTTGGATTTGGGGTCAGGCTTTAGGGTTTAGGGATAATGATGGGAAGGAACATGGAGCATGAAAGGGAAACTAGGTTGATACAGGGTTATTTGTGCAGACACTAACCAAAATTATGGACCTAGATTCCTTGTAAATTCATTTTTCCCCACATAGGCCTCCAAATGATACTTGTAAGCAATTAGGATAATCCCTATACATCCCCAATCCTTACATATACTCAATTTCCAATCGATTTTCCATTTTCTTTTTCATTCGGTTCTTTTTTTAGTTGTGGGATTATTTTGGAAGTGGTAATCATCTCCTCCCCTGGGCCCTAAACCGGAAGACGATATGTACTATAGTCTGAACTCCTTACAGAGGGTTCTATATGGGACTACATAGGTGAGTATAATGGGGTTTATCAAGGGGGATATTAGGAGTGTAACCGATAGCTCGTATAATCGTAAACCCTAAACCCAAAGCCCCGGACCCTAAACCCTAAGACGATCTAGGTAATCATTTCGTCCTCTGGAGTAAGCCGTTGCGTCGCTCTGGGACAGGCCGCGCGCAGAGACCTCCACAGAGTTCCATAAGCTTCTGTCAAGGTGGCTTATAGTCCCTCTTCAGGGTTTAGGGTCTATAGGGTTTAGGGTTTAGGGATTAGGCTTCTGTACTTACGGGGGACTATGGGTATTGATGCGGAAAATGTGCAGGCAGGCCTTAAGCCCTAAACTTCCTTATGACGGCCGATGTTTTGATCTGAGGTCGGCTGATGTTTTGGTCTCACGTAGATCCCCAGGGGACCCCACTCCCTGATACTTCCTTTTTGAGGGTTTAGCGTTTAGCTCTAGGGTACTTCTTAAAGGGTTTGTCCTAAGGTCGGTCTGCCCCAGGAATGTACCCTGAACCCTAAACACCATAGCCCACGCCCCAAACCGTTTGCTTGTGGCCCAAGCTGCGCGTGCTTCCGTGCGGTGAGATCCCCCTAAAGTTCCCGAAAGTTTCGTAACTTGCCATCCAAGATGCTTGGCATGCAAACAGGTTGAGGCTTCAGTATTTCACGTTTGGGGTCTAGGGGTCTAGGATTTAGGATTTAGGGTTTAGGATTCAGAATTTAGGGTTTAGGATTTAGGGTTTAGGGTCTAGGATTCAGGGTTTACGGTCTAGGACGTTGACATTACAATATTCGCAACAAAAAAGATACGTAGTAATGATACAGCTTACGAGTAATCATAAGAAAGATGATAGTAAGAATATGGTGATTTCCCGAAATAAGCGGACCCCAATCAGTATGAACCCCCAGATATTAATATAACCTTCAATATAAAAATTCCCCCCCAAAAATACCCCTAATTTAGGAAAACTCCCAATTGTTACATTATCCCCATATAATCTAGTTGTCTCCATTTTCCTTTCCATTATCCCAATAACAATCCCTAAGCCCTAGACCCCAAAACCTTAAACCCCAATATAACCAATTGATGATTGTCAAGCGAGGCTGCAAGTGGCACAAAATGCTTTTGTCGAGCCCATGTTCTTGTTCTGATGCATTTGATTAAGGTTTAATGTAGACACCTAATTAATTAACCCCCTCCACCTTGTAGTGATTATAAGAAGGATCCTAATATTAAGGCCCTCAAAGGGAGGAGGTGTATTAATCATGGGTCTACATTAGGATTTAGGGTTTGGGGTTTAGGGTCTAAGACGTGGTGTTTGGGATGAGAACTGCTGTTGACACTAAACCTCCTGCACGATTTTTTATACTATAAAACCAGACTTCCCCAGGCATAAGGTACTGAGGGTCATGCAGGAATTTCTAGTATCCACGATCTTTCAGATTGTTCCGCAGTTTCAAGGTGGAGGCTGGGAGAGAAGTGGGCTTAGGGATAAGGGTTCGGGGTTTAGGGTTCGGGGTTTAGTGTATAGAGTTGGAGGGGCTTTCAAGGGGCTTTGGAGTGTTTAGGGAGTTTGTGGACTCGTGCAGGGAGCCCAGATTCCTCAATCCAGGAATGTACCCCAAGTTGCGTTCGGGATCCTTCGTATCATTCGGGATTCTTCGTATCATTCTAAGTAGATGATTCCTTCTTCAGCATACGCCCCAAATACTACTACATTATTGGGACCCAAAGGGAACCCCTAAACTAACCCGGAACCCTAAGTACAGTGCCCGTAGCAGCCTGGAGCATCCTGCCCGTGGCAGAAGGAAAGGCGCACATATCCTTGCTCACATGTAATGTAGACCCCTCAGCTGCTGTTTATACAGGGGTTACATAGGGTTATACAGAGGCTATATAGGGATAATGGAAAAGAAATGGAAACTACTATGTAGGGTTTAGGGTTTAATGTAGACCCATGATTAATGAACCCCCTCCTTTTAAGGGCTTAATATTAGGATCCCCATAAAGGAGAAGGGGTTTACTAACACGGGGACCCCAATTTTGACCCCAATTCCTACAACCCTGAATATGGGGACCCCCCCCAAAAAAAAGGGACACCTAATTTTGGCAGGCCGCCATGTTCGATCTTCACAAGCTTATTTTCAAATTCATCCCTAAAAAAGTGGCCTTTGTGATTTGTATGATAATCCCAGGTTGTAGGGTTTAGGGTTTAGGGTTTTCCGAGGGCCAATTTCAAAGAACTCCTCGTGCTGTTTGCAGCCAATTGTGAGGCTGTAGTTGTGCAGTCTTTCAACACGTTCGTGTGTCACAAAAGTAACCGGGCTAGTGGGCATCATTTGCAACGAGCCACGTGAAAATGTCTCTCTTAAGATGCTAAGTGCTACCCAACGGGACCTTTCAGAAGTAGTGTGCCCAATGTATGCCCTGGAACGTACTGTAGATGGGTCCCCCACAGAAAGGGCCCTGAGCATATGGTGGTTTCCCAAAATCGGGGAACCTAATATCCAACCCAAAATTCTAGAGCACTTATCATAAGGACCTCAAAAAAAGGATCCCTAATTTTAGGAAGCCCTCACTTACCTTGTGGGACTGTATTCTCAGTTGTCCCTTCTTTTCAAGGGCCTTTTGAACAACCCGAAAGCCTAAAACCCTAGACCTTGATACCTCCTTGAAAATTTGCTTTTCGTGTTGAAAGTTGCATCTCATCCCTAAACCCTAAACCCTAAACCCTAAACCCTAAACGGTCACCCAGAAACATAGTCATGTGCACCATCCCCTCCACCCTTCCAAAGGGATTAGACTACATACACAAATATTAGGGTTTAGGGTTTAGGGTTTTAGGGTTTAGGGTTTAGGGACATGCACAAATAAGTCTTAGGGTTTAGGGTTCATGGGAATGACCTGAAATGGGAAGCAGCTGTAAACTACCACATTATTTAGGGCTTAGGGTTTAGGGCTTGGGATTAGGGTTTTAGGGCTTAGGGCTTTGTGTTTTGGGTTCCCATTCAGGATGAGGGGGATGTCGTACGTTGATACATCCTACAAACACGGAGGAGACTGGACATCTTCTGGGTTTTAGGGATTCAGATTGTTTAGGGTTGCTTTTTAACTTTAAGTGACAGATGCCTTGTGGTCAAACCATAAATCAAAATGTAAGACCATGGAACATAGCCGCGCCCTCAACCTTTAAGTGTTACTCTTGCAGTTGCACTTTGCATGTTTTACTTATATCAAATACATCAGACTCACCATTTGGATTGCCCAGGAACGTCAATGATTACATCCGTAAGCTTTGAAAGCGATGATTTGAGAGACGTCGACATGTAAACACTGAGCCTTAAAACCCAAACCCCTACATGTCCTCATATCATCCTTCCATATCCGAAACAACCCTCAGAATGCTTCCTAAACCCTAAACCCGAGACTCTAAACCCGAACGCTAATGGACCCCCAAAACTTGTTCATCTTCATTACCGCCCAAGGGCCGGGAACATGACCTAAAGTATCTCGTGTGTTCAAGGCTCATCTCAAAATTCGAAGACCAATAGCATTGACCACCTAAGTGATTCATTCTTGGGGGCAACTGGGAGTATCCTGCCCGTGCCAAATGAGAGTTTCTCGAAATAGCCCCTAGATACTCTTTAACAAGTCAGTCTGAAAGTCTCACACCTAAACCCTGCCCCATGTCCCAATGATTTCCTTACAACCCCTGAACAAGTGCCCAAGGGTGCCTATGTAGTTCTTTTTTGAGGTTGCTATGTTTTTGTTTGTCAAGGCTTCTAAAATTCTACCCAAGAAGGAACTGCACGGGAGGTTCTTGGTTATAAGTATATACATATACATACGACTTTCTGTAATCTTTCTATATCTGTTGTTATGCTTGGAGGGTCTGGGGACTATGTAAATATATTCAGAACCCTTACAGGCTGTTCAATAACACCAGGTTTCCGCATGACTAAGCTACTTACTACTTACTAAGTCCTTCAGCCTCCAAGAAATCCTCAGCCGCAAGTAAACCCTTAACCCCTAACGTTTCTTGGAGGAGGCTGGTGCTTGCGGCATCCTCCTTCATTGGGGCAAAACCTTCAAGGCAGAAGCACAGCTTCTTCCCGTAGGTGCCTAGACCTCTTGAATACTTATAGTCCCCCTTTAGTAGATAGAATACGGCTTTGGGTATATTATAATAAGATCCCCATATACTCCATATTCTATATACTTAAGGGGGACTATATACCAACAACAGTGGCCCAAAGGCGCGTTAGTGTGGGGGGTTGAAGGCTATGATTCTGGGCAACTATTTGGTCGGCTTCTGCTTTCAATCCCCAAGCTTCATGAATCCTTCAATGAATACCAAAGAGGGATCAAGAATCTTGAGAATTCCCCGACAGAGTCTCTGCATGCAGACACGCATATGTAAATATACACGCTACCTGCATCAGTATGAATATTACGTGCACGTGTATTTGTAGGTTTATTGCCACGCAGCTCTGTGTAGCACTCGTAAGACCATGTCCCTAAACCCCAAACCCTAAAGCCTGACCCTAAACCCTAAACTCTAAGACCTGACCCTAAACCCTAAACCTGCAACAACCCTGGAGGCGGTGATGATCGCCCTCTTCCTTTCAGAGGTTGTCCTTGCGGCTGGGCTATGGTTTACCTTCCGTTTATCAAGATCACACAATCCTTGGCAATTACTTACAGGATTTCCTTGTTTTCTGTTTTTTTTCACAGCTATAACTTCATGGGTTCCCCCAGTGAGCCCTCCCCAAAGGTTCCGCCTTAATCCTAGGGCTAGGTAAGGGTGAACCTCTGGGGCCCTTGATGGCTAGCTGTCCAACTTCGGCAAAGGGGATTCAGAGGAAGTAGAGCAGAGCCCCTTGCAAGGCAAGATACATCTGAGGAAGCAGTTCTTCAAATGGTAAACTCGAAGTAATCCAACACCGTGCAGCTGCAGCTTTAAACACAACTCCTTAAACCCTGAACTGGAACCCATTCCTTGTTGAAAGCTGCCTGCGTGGGGTGTTCTACCAGTACCTGAGTGCTGAGGGAGATAGAGCAGGTAGGTCATGTTAAGCGGTTGGCATCTGTGCCGGGATTCTGCAGCTTCACTACTAAGTCCCAGAATCCTTGCATGGCATGCAATTTGTAGTTAGCATTGCTTTCGATTGGGAAATTCTGGTCCATCAATATTACCTCAATATATACCCTACATAACCCACTATAGTAGTTTCCATTTTCTTTTCCATTATCCCTATATAACCCCAATATCCATTGGGTGGCAGGCAATTCTGGTCCATCAGTATGGGCATGTGCACGGTGTGGTCTGGGACTTCACAGCCGTGTCCTTGATTCATAGCTGCAAGTGCTTCTTTGTTAGGGCAAGAGACTTCTTCATTCAGAAGGGCTACGCAGAGAACAGCCCCAAGGAGTATGCCCTTTTTGCCTTTCACCATAGCCTGCTCTGAAGTGCATTGTTGACAGTGCTGGTGGCCTGGACCAGGAATATGACAGAGTTCATTTTGGTTTGGGTCGGTTAATGGAGAAGTAAACGGAAAAGAGAACGGAGCGTGCAACGGAAACTGGCGTCCTGTAGGGGATTTTGGGCATAGTGAAAATCTTGTTTGAAATACATCGCCAGGCCACATGAGCTTTAGTCTAAACTCCTCAAGGGGGGTAAATAGCGGACTATATAGGGGAGTGCTATAGGGATTATCAAGGGGGATACCAAGAGTTTAGATTGTGGCTCACATGGATTTTCTCATTGTCGTATTACATCTTCGTAAACCGGCTTGACGTTTATGCGCAGGCATCGCAGAAGTGTCGTCTTCATAAACACAGCAGTAGCAGTATTGGTTCTAGGATGCTGTTTTGCTTGATGTTGTTCCGTAGTTGTATGGCGAAGATTTGGTCGCTTCGGGAGATAAACAAGCTCTCGCTCCTCTGGTGTTGCGAGTGATTTTGGGCTTGCCTAGATGATTCGGAGGCCTAGCTTAGCGTAGTTTTGAGCAGAAGCACGGGCGGAAGAAGCTTGTAAAAACAGAGCCGCAATGAGAACAAGACTTTTGGTCACTTATGGTAGTTGTTGCAATGGTATGCAACAAGCCCTAAACCCTAAATCCTAAACCCTGAGCCCTAAACGCTATATAATCCCATTATAGTAGTTTCCATTTTCTTTTCCATTATCCCTATATAACCCCAACAATTATCCTAATCCCCATGTCGTGAACTTTCAACCTTAGAGGATCCAAAGTTCCCTTCTGTCAGACGGGACGTTCCAGAACGTCAGAGTTTCTCATGGGGATGCGATTAGTTTAGGGATTCAGGTTTGGCTAAACCCTAAACCCTAAGGGATTAGGGTTTGGGTTTTAGAGTTTAGGGCTGGACGAGACCCTGCTCGATACCCCCAGGCGCTGGGGGAATTATGGTTTAGGGTTCAGGGTAAGGGGTTTGGGGTTTCGGGGTTTGGGTTTGGGTATAGCATACTCGGTGTCATGCAGGATGTCGTCCATCAAGCCCAGGTAAAGGGTCTAGAGGCTGGAGTGTTTGTGGATCCTCAAAACTGCGTGGGACAGGAAAGGACATCATTGGGGCTTAGGAGTTCTACAAATTGCAGGACTCTGTTTGGATTAGTGTTTTTCATTGTCGATAAACTCTGCCTAATGGGGCGGGGGGAGCGTGCTGATGGGCTTGCTTGTTAAGCTTAACCCTAAGCCCAAACCCCTAACCCTAAACCCTGCACCCCTAACCCTAAACCCTGCACCCTAAACCCTAAACCCTAAACCCTAGACTCTAAGGACCGTCTACTTCATGGTGGGCTTCCCGGCTGTTGCTCTTCTTGAGTGGGCCTTGCGATCTGAGGACTGACCTAGCTCTGAAAGAAGGGATGGTAGGGGTCACATAGGGAGGGGTTAGGGTTTAGGGCTTCAGGGTTTAGGGTGGAGGTTTCAGGGTTTAGTTTTGGGTTTAGGCTTTAGGGTTTAGGTTTTAGAGTTTGGAGTTTTAGGGGTTCAGGGTTTAGGAGATTAGGATTCAAGGGGTTATATGGGGGATATGAGGGGATATACAGGGTGTCAGGGCTTTGGGGATTATTCCAATTAGGTACAATCAAAGGGAAGAGAACATGGTACGTGTCCTGGAAACAGGTTATTCAGTGGCTTCATCGAGTTCAGGGTTTCCAGTAATTAGTGCCTCATTTTTAGGCGTCCGTATAAGAGGATTATGACATATTCGGGCTTATACTGAGACCACCAATTCTTGGAACCTTGCATGCGTTGGATCTGTCCAACAGCAAAACCCGAGCTCTTGCAATGACTGATTGAGCCCAAGCAGGCCCGCGTAAGCCAAAATGCGGAGATTGGGTGCCAATGGTAAACGAAAATCATGGAGACTGCACTTGCATAGCTACTTCACTTTGGTCCGCATTTAACGCCAAGTATGAACAAAACCTAAACCCTAAACCCTAAACCCTAAATCCCTAAACCCTAAACCCTTAACCTCTAAACCCTTCATTTGCCATGGGACCCAGGCTCAGCATGGCTCCAGCCTCACATGTTTTGAGCAGTTTCTGAGGGCCGAGATATACGCAATAAACCTCCCGGAGGACCCTACTTCCTGCAACCACGTCCTTCAGATTTTTTGACGCCGCCCCTTAAAGAGTCACTGAATCATCCTCAGCATTAAGAACCATCATGAAACTGTAGCGCTGCCCACATACCCAGACCTCCTGAAGGATCCAAAAAATGGAAACCCCCAAAATGCTCCCCATTACTACATTGAGGAAACTAGGGGATTATTAGGGGGTTCCATTTTTTTGGATCCTTTAGGGGGTCTGGGTAGGCATTGAATTTGGTGGCTCTGAAGCTAGAGCTCCACTACAGTGACGAGCAGCGCACGAAGCTGTTGAACCACGAGAAGACAAAGTACGCCGCTGCAGCTGGGCTAAAGATTGCTATTATTTGCTTCAGAACCCTTAAAACACAAAACATAATAATCCCTATATTACCTTTTTAAAGAAGAATATTTCTATTTTGATGGTGGTTCTCAAGCAAATAGTAGATTAAGAATGCCATGATTCTGAACAAGTACAGTTTGCGTTTGCAATTGCTGCTACGATGACTCAAATGAGTATGTTCTGTACCACTCGCCCTCTAGAACCCAACTTAATTATTGCAAGCACTGGTGGTATTGATCTTGTTTTCTTAGCTTATTCCAGTTATGGCACGTGTTGTGGAGGATTCACCCAGACCCCCAAAAGGATCTGAAAATTAGATCCCCTAGAACCATAGGGGGAATTATATAAGGATTATATAGGGGTTATTATGAGTTTATATAGGGGATATAATTTTTAGATTTTTTCAGGGGTCTGGGCAGGGGGGGTAGAGGATCAAGGTACAGGGCCACTGTGTATGGTTTCGGCAACTTGGAAGCAGAGCTGGGCTTGCATATAGGGTTTAGGGTTTAGGGCTTGTTTATAGCAGCTATACACAGAACATCTAAAAGCTCCGGGGTCAGTAGGGTGACTATATGGTAGTTTCCCTAAACAGGGGGACCCCAATATAGACCCCAATATACTATAATCCTTGTTATGGGGACTCCCAAAAGGGTACCCCTAATTTAGGGAAACCCCCATATAACCCCGGTATATGGGCCGGAGTGAGGGGGGGTGAGAAGCCGCGTCCTGTGAGATGCTTTTGGCTGAGCGGTATTCTGTTTTCTCACCTGGCACCAAGTAATCTTTTCTTGTTTGTTGGTTAAGCGGCATGGATCGCTCTTTGTGGCAAAGCTTGAGCGCCCGCCATGCTGCATATGGTGTTTCTGATGTTTCAGGGAATATTATGATTTCAGGTCCTCCCTTTGTTTCGAACGCAGCATCATGAAGAACAGCTAGCCCTAAAGCCCCAAAGGCCGCAACAATGCCTACTGCGCCCACGGGTTTCCATGACATCCAAGGGGATGCCAGTCCCGATATGAATGTCCATATTCTCTAAAAGGGTCCATGTACCCAATTGTTGGGTACTTGTGGTTTCTAATGGTACTTGTAGTACAGGTTTTGGGTAAGATATGATTATTGGCACCAAAAACCCTAAACAACCCTAAACCCTAAACCCTAAACCCTAAACCGTGCATTTCGGATGACCCCTAGCATCAACCCTCCCTTGGAACCAGCTTAGCTCCCAGAATTTCATTCCGAGTCCCGACGTGACCCGACTTGGAGAGTCCGGAAGAGTTAGCAAGCAGGTTAATATCACCTATAAGCCACGTTATACCCAAGTATCATATTCTACAACCTTCCATAGAACCTTTTTGAATAGGGTTCTAGGTTCAGTCTGAAGTTCTAAGCCCCATACCCTGAAACCTGCAAACCCTAATTCCAAATCCTGAACGGCTACATCCCTGAACCCGTAGTTCCAAGCCCCTTAACCCTGCTGTAGGATCCCTGAAGCTCTAAACCCTAAAGCCTACAAGCCAGTTCCGTGGCATTTTCCATGTTCTTGTCCATTTGAGGGTCCTTTGTTGGGGTAATGCCGCTACAACCCTCTCTATTTTTCGTATGTTAACCATACAGATACAAATCTATACATATATATATATATATGCACCTTATCATATCCTTATGATCGAACCTCTACATTGTACTGTCCCCATACAAGCTTTGCAGCGCCCTAAACCCTACAAAACTTTATGAAACTGTATAAAACCCTATCAAAAAACCGTATAAAACCTTATAAAACCTTATTAAACCATACAAAACCCCTATAAACCCCATTAAAAGCCTATCAAGCCCCAATATCCGAAAGCAAGGCATGGTTAGCCTTCATGGCTCTTGTGCTGGTTGGTCAAGGCTTGGAGGCACCTGGGGAGGAGACTTACGGTTTAGGGTTCAGTTCAGGGTTTAGGCCGCAAAGCTGCGTAAAACTTCAGCAGAGTGTATGGGGTTGAGGGTCACTGCCCACCAACCTCCTGAGAAGCCTAACCCCACTACCTCCACCATTCATGCCCGGACACCCCCTGATCTAGCTGGAATGGTAGCTTGAATCACATCCAGACCCTCCTATGTCGTTCCTTTTTGGCTAATGTGTTAAAATCCCTTGCAAAAAACCATAACAAACCTAAAGGGAAAATGGAACTACATAGGAGCCCTCGGGTAGAAAGAAGGTCGGCCTCTGGTCTTTGGTACCTGGACCCTCAAAGTCTGTAGAATAACGGCTATTTTGCCTTTTCCAAAGGGTTTTGGGCCATTCTGCTACCTACTTTGGGGGTCCGTGTAGAGCTTCAGCCTCCCAAACGCTGGAGGCTACCTAAAAACTCTCATCAAAGCCGCAGATCCTCCAAATCACCCAACCTTCGCAAACTTGGCGATACTAGGGTTTAGGGTTTTGGCTATACGTAGGGGGAACATTACAGGAGTCTCCTTGATCATTGCCCATGTCGCAGCCCCAGAACCCTGAACTGAGTTCCCGACCCATGCCACATACACCTTCCAGCAAAAGGCAAGCATTGACATGTAAAAAAAGGAGAAAGCCAGAATTCAAGTTTTAATGGAAATTGGCCTGGTGTCAGGTGCAACATGTTCAAACCCGTTTGCCTCATGCCATGAGATGGATTTCAATGCGTGAAAGCCCAGTAAACCAAGATTCTCCGACGACTCCGCGAAAACTAAAGGCGAGCTTCTGATTTCTGACGGCAGGGGAGGTGCGTGCGCATAGGCTCTATTAGTTGAGGCGGCAGGTTCTCAAAATAAGGCATCCGCTTCTTGAACCACAAGGATGTTCACATCAGCAAGAAGGCGTTCAAACAAGGCCAGACTATCCTGAGAAGCCGGGGGCGGATTGGTTCAAAACTCTCTTGACTGCGACGAGCACAGCCGGAAATTCGAAGCAACACTTTGAGGGAGAGGAGATGTGATTGCAAAACCGCACCCAAGTTGTTCGAGCGTATCGATCCGCATAACCTGTGTCACTCTGTAATCGAAAGATTGAATAAACAAACCTAGACTGGAGTTCATATGTCGCTGCTCCATGTAGGTAGTTCCACAGAGGCCTCCCTACATATACACACATGCCCAAGAGTACTGAACATCAGAATATGAATCTTGTTACTAAACATTTGTGACAATCTGAAAACGGGCTCGTGATCTTAAAAGGCCCTTCCATAATTATGGTGGTTTCCCATAGAGTCAGAGAAGCCCTGAACTCCGAACCCATCCACCTTGAGCCCGAGGAGAAGGTTCAGGGTCTGGGGCACTAAAAACCCTAAACCCGAAACCCTAAACCCCAATATATACCCTATATAATAGCCCCTATAAAGCCGGATCTAACCCCTATATAACCCCAATATAACCCCTATAAAGCCCCAATCTGACCCCAACATAGACCCTACATAACCCCTATAAACCCCCACTCTAAGTTACTCTAAGCCCTATAACACCCCAATATAACCTCAATGTATACCCTATAAGGTGTGGGTTTGGGGCTTAAGGTCGGCAGTGCCCAAATCCGTGCAGTACTTGTGCAACAGATGCCTTTTCAAGAGCTCGGGTACGCGGTCGAGGGTTTAGGGTTTAGGATTTAGGGTTTAGGGTTTGGGTCTAGGGTTTAGCCTACTTGCAGGCTCACGAAACTTCGTAATACACCAATATGGCCCTTAACAACAGCAACCCAGTTGATGATCCAAATTCCGGTGCCAATCCTGGCGGTACATAGCAATGTAGGGGGCTGAACAAATACAAAAACGGCTTTCGGCTACGCTATGCAAGAAGTAGATCCAAAGGCCATAACAGGAACAATCTGGGTAATTACTCAAGCTGCTATAGCATGCAGTTCATTCCTGTAGCCACCAGATCATCAAGGTAAACTCTAAACCCTTCTCCTGGCACTAAACCCTAAACCCTAAACCCTAAACCAAAACCCTAAATCCTAAACCTAAACCCTCAGCCCTAACATTGCCGTGAAGTAGGGACACATCTGGCTCTGGATAAGAAGCCTCTGGTTTTAGGGGTAGAGAGAGCACGTAGCTTCAATTCCAGAAATCCGTGAACCCAACAACCTAGCCACCTAAACTGCGAAGCCACCTTCTCCGGACATAATTAAGGGGGGTTATACTTTCAAGGGGGAAATCTTCCTCATCATCCGGGCTGCTACAACCCTAAATCCTAAACCCCCAACCTTAAAACTTGAACCCCTAAATCCTAGATCCTAAACTCTGCGCTTGCCTGGGAGGCTTCGAGGGGGCTGATCCGGTGCACCGACTCAGAACCCCTGCGTACCGAAGTTTTCAAAAACAGGCTTAGGTTTTCGAGGTTAGGCGTTCGACATGAGGATTTGCGGTTGAAGGTTCAGGTCAAGGTTTACAGTCCCTAAGGGTCCAAGTACCTCATAATCATATACTTACCCAAAATCTGTACTATAATTACTATAGCCCAAATCCCAAGTACCTATTGGGTACATGGACCCTCTGGGAGCTCTAAAACTGTGACCTTGCAGTTGAAGTGATGCAGGAATTAGACTGTGGGGTGGATAGCGCTGCCGCCACAACGTGGGCCGCTGGAAGATTTGAGATGGGGCTTCTCCCAAACTTAACGGTACCTTTTTGGGGGGTCCCCATTTTAACAAGGACTATAGTGTTTTGGGGGGTCTCTATTGGGGTCCCCCGGGAAACTACCCCTAGGGGTCCAAGCACCCAAATAATACTGTGTTGGGCCCAAATACTGTGATATTAATGGTACTTGGGCCCTAAAACCCTATTATTTGGGTCCTTGGACCCTTATATAATTTAGGGGATTAGGGATTTAGGGTGTGGGGTTTAGGAGTTTAGGATTTAGGGGTTTAGTGGTCTAGGGGTTTAGGGTTAAGGGTCAGTCGTCCTCCCCTATCTTGACACTCCTTTGATCCGCACTGATAATTCCAATTAAAGACTGTTAAACTGTTTTGGATGGGAGGAACCCTAAACGCCCAACCCTAAGCCAAACCTTAACTCTACACTCTAAACCCTTACAGCGGCAGAAAACACAGGGTTAGTGTTTGGGGTGGAGCCCGGCTTATAGCTCGGGAGTTGGGGGGGTGTCTAGGATTTAGGCTTTAGGGTTTAGGGTTTTAGGGTTTAGGGTTTGGGGTTTAGGGTTGGCAAATGGCTCGTGATGCTATGGAATTCTTTGGCGTACAGATCAACACCGGCTCAACTTGGGGAGTTTGGATCTCGAACCCTGAAACTTTGAATCCTGCTAATTGGACTTAGGGGCTGGGTATTGGGGTTATAAAGGGGCTTAGGGTTTGGGGTGGAAAAGAAAATGGAAACTACTATAATATTGGGGTTATATAGGGGTTATATTGGGATAATGGAACCGCTTCAAGTAGGGAAGCCTGTTACGCAAGCAGACAATTACCAAATTTACAGGTTTTCTGCGTCATGCTACAATCTTGACGGTTCTGGAACTTAAAACCCTTATACTTGGGCTGGTGGAACTGCAGGGTAGCACTCCACACCCTACAGCCTAAACCCCCAAACCCTATATCCTGGACCCTAAGCCCTAAACCCCTACACCCTAATCCCCCCAATCGGAATCCCTAAACCCTAGATCCCGAAATCTAAGGCCTGGTTAGTTGAAGCAAAGCTTGCGAGAATTGCAGGCTTTGGACAGCAGTCTTCGTCGCAAACTTTTTAATTTAGGGAGGGTTCTCAAAAAAGTGGTTTTCTTTGGGACCCTAGGTATACAAAGGATGCAGAAGGAGATTGCAGGGGTCTCTGATTGGGAATTCTATAGGGATGACTTTGCGAAAATCTTTCTTCAGGACATGGCATAGCATGCCTTCTTGTAGCTAGCTTCCATCTTCTTATCAGGCCTGGGGCCTTTTACTTACCTTAAGCCAGGGTGAAGGGCTTGGGGTTTAGGGTTAGCCCAAAAATCATACCAACATAAATGAAACCTAAACCAAATATGCTAAAGTCCTAGAGGCTGTGAAGTGGCTGGCCACCATCCCTCACTTTCAGTCAGTTTAATCCATCTTGATCCCACTTTTTCTTATCGTTGTCCGTACCCACTGCTGCTTATCCCTCTAAATGCCTACATCAAAATCACAGTCCTTGTGGTGTTCATACAATGATCCCTTCTGTGTCTAGGTCGGGACCCTCTGGAATGAGGCTCGTGTCCATGGGGCTGGAGACAGATGAGTACGGACTGATCATGGATCCATGTTCGTGGCCTGAAACGGGTATGGGACGAAACTTGTATTTTTTGTGGGAGACACTCTGGAACCCAAACCAAGCATGAACATGAAATCCCTATAACCATGGCTCCTTTTGAGTGACGTAGCGCAGGCATGACAAAAGCGGGAAAGGGGAAATAATCAGAAGCCTTTGAGCTGTCCTTAACACGCAAGCCCAGCCTTAGGCTCAGAGGCTAGGGAAGCACCCTTGGGGTTTGATTAGGATTTATGGTGTAGGGTTTAGGATTTAGGGCTTTGGGTTACAGGTCGTACAGCTGAGTGAGATAAGGTAGGCTTTGCTAAGGTTGTTTCCCTTAACGCATTCGACCACTAATCCTGAAGCCAACCCAGTTTTGCTGCTGCAGAATCCCCAAATGCCCTCCCATTATAATGCAATAGAGGTTATTGCTAGGGGGCACAGGTACTACAAATAAAGGATCTACAGTAGGCCAGGGATCGAACCCTGAAGTGGTTCAAATTGTCCTACATCAACGGCCCCAAACCCTAAACCCTACCCAAATCTCTTGAAACCTCAGTGACATCCAAAAAGCTGGGTTTAGGGTTTAGGGGTTTAGGGTTTAGGGTTTAAGGTTAAACGGCCTTGCAGGAAGCCAAGGGGAGTCTTAGAGCTTTAGGCTGAACTTGAAAGGCTGTACAGGGATATAAGGGTTTAGGGTTAAGGGTTTTAGGGTTTAGGGCCCAGTACCCAACAATCAGGTACTTGGGATTAGCGCAAGAGTAATCAGAGTACAGGTTTTGGGTAAGTATATGGAAGGTTCCCTAAATTACTGTTCCCAAAATGGGGGAAATTTATATAGGGCCGCGTATTATAATGGGAACCTAAATATAGGACCCCGTATTATAGGGAATTTAGACCAATCCCCATATGATAACTGAGTGCTTGGGAACTACAAAGGGCTTTCTGGGTCCAGGTTTGGGTCTTGCGAGCTCAGGTTGGGGATCTCACTATGGGCTTAGGGTTCAGGATTTAGGGTTTAGGATTCAGGGTTTAGGATTTAAGGCTTAGGATTTAGGGCTTAGAATTTAGGGTTTAGGGCTTTTAAGTACCTGCAGTCCTAAGCCCTGAACCCTAAGCTGCCTCACCGGCCCACACTGTACCAGCGTGCTTGCCACCCCGGGCGCCTGCCGGCTCAAAGCTTCTTTCACTCCCTAAACCCTAAGCCCCAAAATCCCTAAACCCTAAATCCTGAGCCCCGAAATCCTAAACCCTAAATCCTAAGCCCCAGAATCCTAAACCCTAAACCTTAGGCCCCAAAATCCCTAAGCCCTAAACCCTAAGCCCCTAAAACCTACATCCTAAATCCGAAGCCCTGAACGTCAACCCTCAGCCCTATAGGACTTCAGATTTTGGAGCTTTGGAGAGTTTCGGGCTTCGGTTTCAGGGTGGTCGTGGGCTTTCAGTTTCAGGGAGCTTTCCTTTGGAATCTTAGGCTTCGTACCCTGAGGGTTTATACCCGGGTTTATACCCTTAGTGTGTGCACCCTTGCGTTTGGATCCCTCCGCCTGGAATTGGGCTTAGGGTTTAGGGTTTAGGGTTGAGGTCAGCCCTTAGGTAGGGTATTTGGGAAAGCCCGAGGCTACTTGGGGCCGCTGACAGTTCCGAAGCGTTCCACCCTTTAGGTGGGTTGCCAAGAAGGAACTCAAATCAATTCCAGTTACCTTATGAGCTACCATAAATACGTCCTTATGTCGTTAATGGACACAGGTCCTCATAATGAGGGAATATATCTAGGACTTTATTACACTACCGGAGAGACCCCTATTCAGCTTTAGTGGTCCCTTGAAAGGCCTAATATTGGCAGTTGCTCATATAATCAGCAATAGTACGTAGCACATCAAAAACAGACTCCCTGTTATGGTAACTTGATTCACGTTCCTCAGCAGCAATCCAGTAACCTCAAGCTACTGGGTTCGAAGCAGACCCAAGGCTTGTCGAAGTTGGCACTCTCTACAACATTGGGGTGTCCTAAAGTGGGGGGGGGATGAAAGGGGTTTAGGGTTTAGGATGATCCTTTTTGAGGGGGGGCTTCGTATAATTCGGGGCCAGTGGTGCCTGAGTAATAGGAAGCAAGTGAAGGTAGACCTCCGCGAGATTTCTCACATGTCAGTTTTCCATCATCTTCTGAAAGCATGTGAAGAAACCCTAATAGGGGTCCCCCATAATTAACCTCCCGATAATTGCTATAAGGTCCTTAGGATCCCTAGGGCCGACCTTGTCAGGAGAGTATAGGGGTTTAGGGTTTAGGGTACCCTGAAACCTGAACCCCAGACCAGAATGATCAGGAAAGCCATTTGAACCACAGTCTAAACTCCCGGTATCCCTCCTAACAACCCCTATAATAGTCGCCTATATAATCCCTATATTACCCCCTCCCCCCTTTAAGGAGTTCAGACCCTAAACCCCAAACCCTATATACTCCCTGTATAGTCTCTAGCTCATTTAGGGTTTAGAGGGTATCCTGCCTCTGCGCCTGAGGCGTAGACTGTGAGCTCGAATCGCTGGCCGGTAAGATTCCTGCAGCTACGGCGAATGTAGGGTTTAGGGTATTGGGTTTAGGGTTTAGGGAGCATCTTGAATTCAAGCACTCATTTAATAAGCAGATCTCCCAAGCAACAGCTATATACCCACCCGCCCGTTGGGTCCCACAACATTAGGAAATTGCTTTAATAATCACCCTAAGAAACCTAACTATACCCTAGACGCCAAATCTGGGACCCTAAACTATAAGCCCTGAACCCTCAACTCTAAGCCCTGAAGCCCTGAACAAAGCATCTCGGCCCTGAACCCTAGCATTTGAGCTCGGAAGCCTAAACTCCAAGCACAGAACCCTGAACCCTAAACTCGAAGCCCTGAACCCGAAACTCCAAGCCCTGAACCCTAAACTCTAAGCCCTGAACCCTAAACTCTAAGCCCTGAACCCTATCCCCAGCCTAGGGCTCCAGCCCTAGGGTTCCAGCCTAGGGCCCTGAGGTTTCACCCGTGACTTTGCCCCCGTGACCTTACTAACACCTTGCCCAGTAAGACCTTGCCCGTTAGACCTTGCCCATTACAGTCATTAACATTTCAATTACTATACGAAACAGAGGTTTAGGGTTTAGAGTCGAGGGTATAGGGGGGACATAATCCCAAGAACGGAGAATCAAATGGATAAGTCCTTGGAAAATGAAGTGCAAACTGGGGTTGTTTAGGAGCTTAATAAGGATAGTTACCAATAGTGTCGTCCCAGATTCCTTGTGAAATTATGGTACAGGGTACCTCACATGGACTTCAAAACGATATTGTGATTTTTTTTGGCCTCTATACTATGCCTAGTTGTTGAGTTCCCTGGCCAAAGCAAGGTCAGCCCATTAACTATGATAGGTTTACAAATGCGGGACACGGTTCAATCCTAGCTACGCAGCTACTAAGTATGAGAAGCACTTCGAATCTTTGATGGACATGGCCATTTCTTGTTCAACAGATAAGGTCGACATGTATACTGATGAATATTGGAATGCGCACTAAGGCATACATGATTACTGTACCCAAGACAGATTCACGAATATACCTCACAGTCAGCGGTCCAGATAGCTTAGGTTTGTTCTCGGTGGCGACGTTATCGTTTGGCGTAGAATTACTGGGTTGGCCCCTAAAACCCGTTGAAAAATATCAAAATGTAGGGTCCCCTATTAAAGCCATTAGGGAAAATATTAAATATCCCAGGGGCCTACCCAGATTACTGCCAGTGGCAAGCAGATCGTATTAGGCCTTAGCTCGGTGGAGAAGGACGCTTCGCTATTAGCGACACGGACGGGGACAGGCACTACCACAACCACGACCGTTGATGCAAGGGCTAACTTTTTCTTGGGGGGGTAGAGTAGATGCAATTTCTCCGGAGTCGTAGACATCTGTTGCGCCAGCTGACACTGACGCCTCTCCAACAGGAGGCACAGGATCGAAGTATCAAGCGTGCCCCCTTGTACCTTCCAAAATGTACAAGATTCTTCCTTGCAAGCAGCCTAAGTCCTGAACCATACCTCGACCAAAAAAATGGTAAAATGATAATGATGGCCCAACCCCCAAAAAATAGTCAAAAGAACCATCATGTTACGTACTTTGATTATCCAGGTACACCCTTTTGACTGTTCAGAGCCCTGCCATAAAGGATTGTTGGCAGAGTAAGAGGGTTTAGTTTTGGGGCATCCCCAAACGGAGCTGCTACATCTTCAGGAGGTCATACTCCATGCGCTATTATTCATGACAAAGAGTTGGATGATCCCCTGAAGATATTTTGTGGAAATCTGCGACGATGCTGTGAACCCTGATCCCTAAACCCCAAACCCTAAACCCTAAACCCCTAAACCCTAAACCCCTAAACCTAAATTGGAACATTTTTGCCCTTCCACAGCCTCAAGCTCAATACCACCGCGGTGTCGTGCACCTGCGCAAGGTTCTTCGAATTAGGAAATGTGGGGGGTTTAGATCACGGGACAGTTGGCTCAGGGATATTGATCCTTGGGTCCGCGGCTCCCTTCAGTATGCTCAACTCTGGGTAAAATAGGAGTCCTGGCAAAACTGCCAGTTTATAGCCAGTTTGTGCTCGGCTTGGGTTGAGGGCGCAGGGTTTTGCATTTGTAGGCTGGAGGGTTTGGGCTTGTCAGTTTAAAGCTTTGCATGTAGGATAACGGATTCGGATTTATGGGCTCTTTCCCAGGGATGTGGCCCGATTTGCGCAGGTCCCACAGCGCACAGCGTGGCTTGAAGGGATCCAAACGGTCAAAACAAACGCTACAAAAGAAACGTGACCAATGCTTTTGCTTCAGGGCCGTCCTCTTTCGTCAAGACTACAAGTTAAAACATCCCTGAACCCTAAACCCCTAAACTCTAAACCCTAAACCAGGTAAACAGCCCAAACCCTAAGAGCCAAACCACGTAGAAAAGAGTGCTGGACATGTTTTGACAATATTTTTCGCTGACTGATGCTTATTTAGGGTGTAGGGTTTAGGGTTAGTCTATGTAAGACCTTGCGAGGGTTCCACGTTTGCCTGGGAAAGTGTATGCCTTGGGCCTTAGAGACCTCTAGGACGTCTATGGGGCCTGTATGGGCTCGCATATTTTGGCGTGATACAGCCAAGCAAGATGCAGCTCTCAACAAAACACGCTTGGAGGGCCAGGATGACTTCACAAGAAGGCTAATCGGGGGGATAAAGGGGGTGTCCCTTTAGGGGGGATATAGGGGTTATGTAGGGGTATGTAGGGTTTAGGGTTTAGGGTGTGCTCTTTGAGGTTTTAGGTCTACTTACTAAGTTACCCTGACAAGTTCATCTGGCTCGAGGGCACATGACCTGAAGTGGCATCTGCCCCATGAGTACTCACAATCAGAAGCCATGTCCGGCGAAAAACGGGATCCGTGAAATCGACAAGTGCCTGCTACATGCTACCTTCTCGAGGAAGGCATCAGCCAGTCGACATCTGGACAAGAATCATCTCGAAGATCAACACTTAAATGCCGGCAGCCCGAGCGCTCTGGACGTTTTCTAGCAAGCTGCTTAGTGAAGCAAACCTCCTGACAGAATAATGCCCGATAATCTTAAGTATCGGATGACTGGATGCCATGCTAGCCGATGGCTTATAAGACCCCGAACAAATGTCACCCTGCTGGACCCCCCCAAAGTATGTTGATTGATGGCCTGGTACTAGTGCTACCCCCTATAGTAGTTTCCCATATACTCCCCTATATACACCCCTTCAAGGAGTTTAGACTATAGCTCATATGAATAGTGTTTTTTTGGTGGTCGAACCTAGTAAGAGTATATTCCTTATATAAAATATTACCCCAAAAGGAGGATAGAATCTTACTCTATATTGGGTACCATAGTATCCCCAAATAAAATACTACCCATATGCCTGCAAAACACTAACCCCTGTAAAGCACTATATACTCCCAGCATCCCTGACATTTTCAGCTTTCTTTCGCACTTGATTTGCCTCTAAATAGCTCATATTACTAAACCCTAAACCCTAAAATCCTAAACCCCTAAACCCTATTGGGTACCATAACTCATATAGATTTCAGTGCCTGCATCCTTTTTGGGGGACAGAAGGAGCCTCGACCAGCTCGATCGTGGGCGTCAACAACTTAATGTCAGTTCGCGCAACCAGCCTTGACTCCCCACGCAGTTTTAGGGTTTAGGGTCCTAATGGTCCAAGGGCCCAAATAATAGGGTCCCTTAAAAGGGGTTATAGCGGGATAAATACAGATAAATGGAGACTATGTAAGGGTCCAAGGACCCAAATAATAGGGTTTTAGGGCCCAAAGACTATAATATTAATGATGTTTGGGCCCTACAACCCTATTCTTTGGGTCCTTGAACCCTAAGGGTAAGGTTTAGGGGCTTTGGGCTTAGGGTTTGGGTTTTAGGGTTCCTGGGCTTAGGCTTTAAGTCCGGGGTTTGAGAGCTATTGTGGCGGCGACAGTAAATTGAGTGATAGGGTTTAGGGTTCAGGCTACACAGCGCTTAAAGTACAAGGGATATATATATATATATCTCCAATTGACTGTAACCACTGCTCATAATCAAACATCTGCATGACCTTACTATACAGTAATACCATAGTTCACAAGGTTTAGGGTACCTAGGGTCATGCAGGATTTTAGCATCCTTGGGGGATATATTATAGAGTGGTCCAAGATCTCCTCCATCCGCGGCAGGTATCCGTAATTATGATACATGGTATGTCGAATGCAGGCCTACTGCATGTGCGTGGAGGAAACTTGCTAAGTGTGACCCTATGTTCTTTGTAAGGCTGTGGGACAAGTCTCCAGACATTACCAGATTCTCCAGCCTCATCGATTCGTGATGACTTTGACTAGAACCCCCCCTACGTGCCCAGAATCTCCTGTGTACTTCCTTATTTTGGGGTGGTATATTACAGTCCCTTACCTACAGGACACAACAAACCCACGGGAACTTCCCTAAACCATAAACCAAAGTCCATCAGTAACAGCCCGAAATCAAGCCTGGTTTCAATTTGGTGTATCCCGTGGGCCTTTGCAAAGGCCCGCTGAACTTATGTCTGCCGTGTAAGGGCTTAAGTAATTGTAAGAAGCTCATTCTCTTGCAGTCATACAGATGACATTTTACATGATTTGCCTTCTATTCCACATTGCACCCATTCGAGGAGCTACTAGCACGAACACAGAGGCTTGATATGTGGGGAGGAAAGACGTGCTTGTGACTTCGATGCCTGTGAGGCCCCGCAGTTTTTACATTAGTCCCTCTCAATTTCATCAAAACCTTGTAGTGGTCTCTATAACAGATTCCCAAGTCCTGAAAATCACCACTCCCCTGAAGGACCACCGACCTCGTAGCTCAGAAATCTAGCAAGCAAGTACAGGTAATCAGTCCCAGCCACGCGCAGGCATCGAACTCAATGCAAGGAACGAAGGAAAGGCCTCCTGGCTGCTCAGTACTCAGGGAGCCAGACTCGGGACCCATAACTGGGCTTCTGTTAAAGAGTTTTCTGAAGGTTATAGGAGATATGCTATTGGGGTATATTGGCGTATACAGGGTTCAAGGGTTACCCAAAATTAGGGGTACCTTTTTAGGGGATCATAGGCGATAAATACATAGGGTCTAACCAAGCATAAAATACTTCTGGCAACTTGCTTTGAGTTTCCCAACAGCAGCCCAGATAATGAGGACACAAAAGACCCATGAATTGAGTTAAACACATCCATGTGCATATGCCTGCAAACCACAATTCACAACACCCATTGGCTCTGAGGGCTCTCAGGAAGCTAAGCGCGCTGCAATGAAAGCTGAGAAGTTCACTTTGTTGGATTACCGGTGGAGGGTTCAGGGTTCATAGAAACTTAACGTAAACATATCTGCACCAGGCATTCGGTGAAGAAGGGCTGCAAGTCGCGTATTGCGGCACTTCTAGCAGGAATACGCACCAGTCCTGTGACATACCACAGCCACGCAGACGCGGGTGCTCTCTTAAGTCGAGCCCAAGTGTCTGAACTGAACTGGGCCAGCATGAGCACACTCTGAATCACTGTTGCAGAAGCTGGATAGCGGGATCCGGGTCCCTAGATAAGTAACCCCTCATGCCTTCCCGCGGCCGCTCAAAGAGGTCTAGGCATCCAACCACCCCAAATGCCACACCTCCAAATCTTGCCCCATTCCCTACAACCACGGGCCAAGAAACCCACGTTCTGCAAACCCCTTGAGACTTCAGCACGCGCAACACCCAAACCCAAACCCCCTGCACCCAAGACACCACCTTAAGCCTTTAACCGTTAACTCCAAACCTAGCTTCAAACCCCAAACCCCAACAGAGTAGGAACCCAAATGGGCGCCGGAGTACATTGTGCTACACTTAAATACATCAGAACTGTCAGAAACCAAGAATGTTAAAAAACATCCTTCATCTGCCACTGGAACCCTGAAGCTGTGTCTCTGGGGGCGGGAGGCTTTCCTGAACCCGAAACCCTGTACTCCGTAAACCCCATATTCTATCTACTTAAGGGGGACTATAACCCTAAATAGCAGTTTCCATTTTCTTTTCCATTATCCCTATATAACCCCCTTAAGGGGGACTATAACCCTATAACCCTAAATAGTAGTTTCCATTTTCTTTTCCATTATCCCTAT